>JAWDGP010006306.1:112500-175000 GCA_033675545.1 Elysia crispata | reverse complement strand
TTGTTGTTTATGTGATTGATGCTCTTTTATTCCTTATGTGATCAGTTCTATGAGATCTAAATTTTTTTTCCAACGCAAACAATTCTCAGGGCAGGAGGAACCACTTTCTTCATCGGTCTACGAAATGAGAACAGGCCGCAAGATCCTTTTTGCAGATAATAAATCAGGAATATTCTCACTTGACAACTACCGCTGCATACAATGAAGGCAACTGGTTCATTTGCTATTTGATTACTAAGCTTTTCGTCTAGAGCGAAAGGTTTTTGTAGGGATTAATGCCTTTACTAGAGAGCAGCTAGATGGCTGATAATATAAAGCGAGGCACTTAAGAACTTACGTCTAGTGGGAAAAATTGAAAACTGGAAACAAGATAAAGATCTCCTTTGTTTTAGAAATTCTCATGAAATCACCTGTCACCGTTACCTTTCATTCATTCACAGTTATTTAGAAACAATGTACGTGAAGCCGTTTACTCTCCATTAGACAAGACTCAGGTAATAATGCACTTAATCCAGTCATAAATAATTCACCTTCCAGAAATTTAATCTAAAGATCCTTTACATTCCACATTTAATTTTGGGTTTTATCGTAAAAATCCTAAGTCTAGACTTGCAATATCCTAGTGTCACCATGGCATTTGTATAAATTTGTTTCAATATAAATCAGAGATAAGCCCTGTTTCTGAGAAACAAACACATATTTCTAAAACGTATATATTACTGAGTTAAGTAGTTCGCATAATTTTATAACTGAGTTTACCATTAGAATAATGGCTGCTATGCCGGACAGGATTCTTGGAAGCCGATCTTTGGGGTCAAAGTAAGGTTCGTTGATGCCAGTGATTGGGTTCTCCTTGATCTCAGGAGCTTTGGCGGCATACTCAGGCCTGGGTCTTTCCTGGGAGAGAGATAACGTTAGAACATTATCTGTGAGAAAAGTTTCATGTAAGTCAATGCAAAGAAATCATAAGGCCCTATACTCTCACAAAGTCAATGATTATCTTCTTTGTAAGAAATTTTTTTACTCTATTTGTAAGATATCAGATGTTTTATAAACAAGAAGACATATTTTTTTATGGAAGACTTTTTACAGAGTTCTATTGAGTATTTTTAAAATATGCTTAAGGAAAATGTAACAGTTAAAAAAATTACAGTGCAACATTTAAAATGTATTGTGAACGATGCTTGCAGTACAGTTTCTTAGTGAACATGCCAATTTTATTAGCCATTGTCTATTCTGCTACGGATAGACAGAAATGCTGTTTCCAAAATTATAAAAAGTGGAAATGGACCTTAAAAAAAAAATAATAGGCTGTATTTACAATTTTAATAGGGGGCGTGATTCGATGGATAATGCGATTGTCAAGAAAGAGATATAACTTGGCGACTGTTTGATTTTGTCCTTGTAAGCTCTTAAATAATTAATTTCGGCTGTTTTACGTCATTCCTCAACCATTTAAAAGCTTTATGTGCACAAGAATTAAAGAAAACTAAACCCTACCTCCTCTTCTTCAAAATTGGAGCAGTCCCAGTGGTGAGCTAAGCTGGCGTTTTTCCTCTTCCAATATTCCAAGAAAGTTACAGCTGTTTAAAATAGTTACAACAATGGACTTCAGTGATTAACAGAAGTTTACCAAATGCTTCGTAAATTTTTTTTTTATTTAATTTTCATCATCTGCCATGGAAAATAATATGTTTGGCAATATATTATTGCAAGTTGGAAATAATAGAACTTTATCGAGTGAGCATAATTTCAATATGAGAAAACAGCTTATTCTGTACTATTCCATTCTATTTAAAGATCCATTTAAACGCTTACTGCGCTTATTATAAATCTATGAAAATCCATTGAAAACTGCGGGACTAGAGATGCCTCGTACAGTTGAAATTCAATGCTACCCTTTTTATTCTTACCAATATATTATTGCAAATTTGGATTTTTGCAAAACTGGCAAATTACTCTCTATAAACAACAACACCCAATATTTAGACTGCAATGTTAACAACAACAAAATAAAAAAAAACCCAGCAAAATACCCAGAAAAAAAAACAAACAAAAAAACAAAAACAACAACAACAACAACAACAACAAACAAACTTACCCCAAAACGAGACGAAGACCGAGTAAAAAACGGTACCGGGGTGGTCAAACAGATAACTCAGTCGCACAAAGAGACAGACGTCTGACAAATACCAGTACTCGCAGCCGTTGTCTTCGTCACACAGCGGACACATGTTGTAGTTCTTACCGCTGTCACAAACCTCGTTGCTAAGGTAAACAATTATAAAAAAAAGGTGGGCATCTTGTCAGTGTGACTATTGGGGTGGATTGTTGAGGGTCTATTTTAATCATGTGTCATCTTAATATTATAGAAAAAAAAATAAATAGATAAACGTATCAGCAAAACGGCTCTTTCAGATTAAAAAAAAAAAACAATTCGAAACGTTCATCTGTCCTGGTCTGTATTTTCTTACTATACTGACGTGTCTTTTTTTTCGCTTTATTACTTTGGTTTTATATATTTCAAGGGATAACGTTTAAGTTTTGCTTTGAAGATATAAAAAAAGAGACAAAAATTGAAAAAAATGTAGCTCTTTCAAAAAAAAATATATTGAAGATATACGAAAAATATCATGGTGTAGAGGAGCAATATTTATTTCTCATAGCAAGATTTCTTCCTCTTCTTTCTTACGCTGGAACGTTTTCGCTGAATGTGATGATGCCGTACAGAAACACCAGTATTCCCACAACAGAGGCAGGTAGCAGCCACGCAGTATAGAAACCTGGTGGATAAGGAATGGAAATAGTCGTTTTATTACATCAAACATGCCTCCGGTCCAAAAAATAAAAAAAAGCGTATTCAAGAAATATAAAATAAAATAAACAAGTTTAGATTTCTTTTATCACATGATGAAAATAGTGCATTTGGCAAAAAAAAAAAAAGATATAAGATCAAACAGTAATACTTTTAAAAGTACTTCATGTATATATAAAAACTCCCAATGTTTAGACGGCAGTGTTAAAAAAAAGAAAAACGGGAAAAAAATAACAACAACAACAACAACAACAACAAAAACAACATAATTTTTTTAATTTAGTTGCTACAATAAAGAAAAGAAAAACGAACCAGGTTCACAGACTGACACCGATCAAATAATCTATTGCTGGATCAAAAGTCATTGAAAGATGCATTGATTCTTAATATCGTAATTCCTATAACAATCGACGATCTAGAAAACTAATTCGATACACAGTACAATCTTAGCAACGAGCCATCTCTCTCTCTTTTTTCAGTCCCACATTCTTTTCTCTTTGTTGCAAAACAAATCCAACCAGAACAGACCTAGCCAGGCGAAATAGATGCCAATCTTCTCCCCGAAGTATTCCCTGATGTGATCCAGAGGCTGGTACTTGTACCACACCCCCCAGCGGGCCCAGTACTGGCGCAGAACCTGGCGCTTGTTCAATGTGCTTGGGTCAGAAATCGTCTCCGGGGGTCTGTGCGGGCCCTGGGAGTCACACAAGATCGGGTTAAACGGTTTATTGGGTTTGTATAACTGATATTGTCTCTCTACTGAAGAAGATGCACATTTTATAGGCAAGTGGTCTTTCAGGGTCATTAAAATCGCAGTTTGGTATTGGTTATGAACAGTTCGAAATCTGTCTGTCAGAATTCTTTATTGTAGGTTCAGTGCGGTATGGGTAGAGAGCCGTCTGTGTTACATGTAGCTGCTGGAGTTACAAAATCATTATAGTCTGAGTGTTATGTAAAGTAGAGACTTTTCAATGTTTCAAGTTGTGATTATAGTAGGACAGTTCCGTCAAACTTTGTAAATTTATAGACTAAACATTGCTAGATGATTTACAGTAATAATTTTTTTTTAAAACCATAAACTATTTTGTAAATTTATAGAGTAAACATTGCTAGATGGTTTACAGTTATTATTTTTTTAAACCATAAACTATTTTATAAATTTATAGAGTAAACATTGCTAGATGATTTACAGTAGCTAATTTTTTTAAAGCCATGAACTGTTTTATTACCCTCTGTCGGTCAAGACAGAACCTACAAAAATAACTAGAGACATATGAATCAGTCTATTACATCATAGTCTAGTCCTGAGATGGGAGGTCTTGGCATATAAGCCAGGGATGTAGAAATCAAAATAAAGATAGCAAGGATTAAAAAACCATCTATTTCAAAACGTGAAAATAAAATCATTAAAATCTGGGAAAAACAAAACATCTTTTGATATTGATCTACCACTTGAATGCTGGTAAACGGAATCACTTGTGTTCTTCATACTTTTCAAAAATCTTGACTTACGTTTTAAATATTGTTTTATCATTACAAGCTGCATAGCAAACAAAACGTTACAAATCCAATCCTAAACTATCACTTGTATAACTAAAATCCCATCCATCAGGACCAGTCACCATTTCCGGGTTAATAGAAAAACAATATTATTCATCAATCACCTAATTTATTTTAGTACTCTCCATTCTCAACCATAGCACCAGCATCAACTGCTGGCGAGGGAGGAAAAAAATCCCAATTAATAATTTAATGTTTCAAGATCCCCTTATACATACGTTACAAGTCCAGCTCATATTTCTAGATCTCCTAACCCAGCTCTTATTTTGAGACCCTAATCCATGACTTACAAGTCCAGCTCCCATTTAAAGATCCTCTAATCCCTATACTAAAAGCCAGTAAGAACAACAACAACAACAACGCACTGAGGTAAATGCAACAGCAAAGGATCTTTCCTCTTGTATTTACATTTTTCAAGATTCGATTTTATTTATTAGATCCAACGAGTCAAACAACAGATGCAGCTCGAAGAAGGAAATGCGGCGTCGAAAAACTTTCCAACTACATGTATCCCAAAGATCGCCTAACATCCTATACATCACACCTATATCCCACACGGAAAACTCAATTCAACATACAGCATGCAGAGGGAAGGCTGCAGTGAAAGCCCCTTCATCCAACAGCCTCTCCACGCCCATCTCTGCGCGTTTCTTCTTGCCGTACAGCGTTGTGGTAAGGATCTCCCACAAGATACGATGCCGATGAGTGTCTTCGAAAAATGTGTCTTTGTTATCACTGCCCAGAAACCTAGGATGGAAGATAATAATGATTTTTTTTTTAAAGAATTTCTTCTTTGATTCTAAAATTGCCCAGTACAAGCCTTTCAGGATCTCTAAATAGCGCATAAGAAAAGGATAAGAGAACCTATCGACTATATCATCCAGGACAAACATGAATCATGCCAGCACTATGAACGTATTATGATGGAGAGAGCTGGGATGGAATATGTGAGTTTTTTCTCCTTCCTGAACTACTAACTTTAATTTTAGAATTATGATCAACGGAAACAGTTTATCTATAGATGAAATGAGATGTGCATTTCTCACTCTTAAACTATGCTTAGGTTGAATGTAGGAAGAGAGAATTCATATATAAAAAAATGCCACCTGGCTTAACTTTCAAACTAGTACAATAATAGATTCAACCAAGACTTCCACTATCTGTTAATAAAGAATTAAATTTGAGTGGATTTAACAATAATACACACTACATCTACACTCACCTTTCCAGCTTGGACTTCTTGAAGCCGCATGTGTAGTAATCAAGGGGAACGTTGGGGACATCGTGCTCCATCATGTTGGGGATGTGTAGGAACTCAAGAATTTTCGCTGTGTAGTTACTGGTAGGGTTTGGGTGCGCCTGGACGATAGAGAGACGGTGACGGGAAGACATTCATTATGGGGTGAAAAAATAAAACAGGCTGAAAAAAAAAACAAAAAAACAAAAAAGCAAAGCAAAAAAAAAAAAAAAAAAAAAAAAAAAAAATACCAAGTTTGAAAATTATTAATGAGAGATAACCGCGGTGAGTTCAGACGAGTGAAGCAATGCTGTGAGAAAAGATTGTTCAAAATATTCAAGGTCTTAAGCACAGCATCTCGTTACAACACATTAAGACTTGATCACCTTTCTTTAAATAGAATCCATGATTTAGCCCTGAAATGGTTCTAGATCTCTGTATGATAAATCACTAAAGAAAAAAATAATAAAAGCCCTTAAAAAAGATAACTTACTCTTTCTAAACATGCATCTTTATGTCTTAACCTCGACAGGTATCTAAAATTAAAAATAGTTTATACTTTGTGGATTTTTTGTAACTTAGTTAAAAAAGGTACAAAATACCGTGAAAAGACAAACATATCATTTTGTTTCAAAGATCTTTGATCATTTATGAGTGCTACAATTTAAAAAGCTATAATTTTCAGTTTGACAAAAATGTCCATACACAAATGATTTTTTTAAACATAGACAGCTAACTCTGTAGTGTCCAATTACATCTAAATATCGTTCTGAACGCTCAATATAAGGCTAAACACAAAGTAAGTAAAGATGCACAGCCTTGTGGAAATTCAAAACTAAAGATTTTTTGCACACACGTGACACTGATCTCTGAAAAGAATCTTTAATATGCCTGGGAATTTACAAATTTTGCGAATCAAAATGATCCAGAAAAGAATGATTTTTCCCTTTTATCATGACGCCTCTTGTAAGATTGTCACTGGGGGGGGAGTGGAGGATTTAGATTCGGTTAACCAAAACAAAAATTAAAAATGTGCATAAACTTTTTATCATTAATTTTGAAGGAGGAAGCTCTCTAATGCTTTAAAACGTATTACCGTTAATATTACTGAATATAAATTAACTCCAGTCCTACATATAACCAGAATCATAGAGCGATACATAAATAAAACTTTAGGTAACATGTATTGTACATTTACGCAAAGAGAGGCTATGATTATTGGATTATGGTGATGTTTATGTATAAAGCTATTTAATCTTTTTGGGCTTCAACTGGGTTGAAAACAAAACGATTGCATATTAATTTTGTACAATATACACCATCAACAGATTAATGCTAAAATGATCAAGAAAATAAATATACTAGTTCAAAGCGAAATTCATTTACATATTTCTTTACATTATACGCCAAATAAACAAGAAAATATGATCGGGCCTTTTATGAGTTTTTTTCTGACTTCATTTTTTCGAGATTTTGAATTTGAAATTGGACTGCATCATCTGTTTACTTCGGAAAAAATACTGTTATCTTTTAAAATACTTACTCAACTCCTTTTTTCTTCCCCAACCCCCCTCCCCCACTCCCCCACCCCAACCGTCTTCCTCTAAATACCCTCATAATTTACCTTCTGCTGTATTCCACTCTCTTCTCTCACTGTTCATATAATATTTATCTGCATGTTTATACGTACAGAGGTTTACCATAATAACCCATGGATGAGTGCAGATGTACATGCTTCTTGGCAGAGTTAAAATATAACAGCGTTTGCAAAAATAATAAAAGCTCATGCAGTGTAAGTACCTTAAAGCGTTTATCATCGCCATTGATTTAAATCATAGTGTTTTGCATGCAATAAGTGTGTGCAGTAACAGATAAACATAAGTGACGTGTATAGGCAATAACAATAAAGTTTCATTTTATAGTTGAGGGTAAACGTAGAGAAAATATGATGAAATACCAAGATAGAAATTCATGCAACATGGTTTTATATCAATTTTTAAGAATAGTGAAGTCTATGAAATCAATTATAATACAACACGAATATAGCAATTTCGTATTCAAGCACAATCGCAAATTAAGTATTTCAGTTCTATCAAAATTTTAATAAACTTTAACCTTTCATTGTGTCACAGATCCGCACATTTAAAAATACCAAGATTAATACAACAAATAATTATATTTAATTTAAATCCAGATTTTCCATTCTGGTTTTAATCATGTTCAGCCTCAACTTAAAAAGCCCCAAAGGTTTTTTTTTCTTTGATGAAAATAAAACGAAAAAACGAGCATTTTTCAATACTGAAAGACGTACAGAAATAATCATGAACATACAGTGCAACTGTTATTAATTCAATAGAAACAACTGAGGCATGTTTTCAGCTGCTTGGCGACGCAAAATCGAACACATATTATCGTTTCTAACTCGTATAGTTTTAACCACGTAGCACAACTGCGTTTACGATTGCCTTTAATTAGAAAGGAAAAAAAAAGCATTCATACATATCTAACATACAAAAGGTAAAACGGCGTTCAATAACAACAGCAAACAACCAATCAGAGGCAAGAATCCATTATTTTCCAATTTTTATATAGCACACTAATAATATCTTCTTATGAAGACCAACTTGTCAGTTTAAAGGTTGTTACTGTGTTCTAGGTTAATGTTCTAATCTCATTCTCGTTGTTTTATTTTTTATACATATATATATATATATATATATATATATATATATATATAATTTTAAACTAATGCTTATTGACCAAACAAATGTATAAAGTTTAAGAGGATGAAAAAAAATTACTACAATATAAACGCAGATCTCAAGTATGAAATCGCTTTATTTTTTTCTTTAAACAAATGAAATAAAAATGAACCCGTAACTCTGAGATATTAAAAGATGAAAGTCAATGGGTGTATTTCTCTGCACATAACATAAAATTATGTTGCCATCAAAACACTGGGTATAACAAGAAAAAACATTATATACGTAGTTTAGGCCTAAGACTCGGGAAACAATTTGAAGGACATTTGCGGGCATGTAGCCAGCGACTTTTGGCTGATCCTGGGACTTGGTAATTTGCTTAATAGAGCAAACTTCTCGGGACGTGTTCAGTTAAATGAGTAGATGGACACCAAGATGGCGCTTGGTCGTCCTTACTTACTGAATGTTAGGGGGAAAATATTACATCTACCAAAAGTAATAATAATAATAATAATAATAATAATAATAATAATAATAATAATAATAATAATAATAATAATAATAATAATAATAATGATGATGATGATGATGATGATGATGATGATGATGATGATGATGATAATAATAATAATAATAATAATAATAATAATAATAATAATAATAATAATAATAATAATAATAAGAAGAAGAAGAAGAAGAAGAAGAAGAAGAAGAAGAAGAAGAAGAAGAAGAAGAAGAAGAAGAAGAAGAAGAAGAAGAAGAAGAAGAAGAAGAAGAAGAAGAAGAAGAAGAGGAAGAAGAAAATACATTCACTACATTAAATACCTCAGATTATCACTTTGCTCTCATTCAACACAGACCAAACATGTAGGACTAACTAGAAAAACACACATGCTAATGTCGTTATGCTTCGTTTTAATGTTTTGTCTACGACCGGCAGTCAATAGGCCTACACATCATTAAGGGAATAATTATGTTATTGGTGAAACTAAAAACACAATGTAACTCTATGAATGCATATGAATGCGCTCTATTTATGAGTAACAGCACCATACAAACAGTTTATACAAAAATAACGGGATCTTGTAGAATACTTCATTAGGAATAAGAGTTTTCCAATAATATTATAGGACACATCGAGTCAAGCTACTAACACAATGTATGGTTTCACGAAGAAGAAAGTAAAACCTATGTTTAACTCTAAAAAAAGTAAAATAGCTCACAGCTAGTAACAGATAGGCTGTGGAGGAATGGGGGGAACAGAAAATTTCCTGGAGAGCTGGAGTGAGAGATGAACGGGAAAGAAGAAAAGAAGGGAGCTGGGGGCAGGGGGCACAGCCTACCTGAAAGATGTAAACATAGGGTGATTCAAGCGAGGCTGGTCCAGAGGTCCCTGGTCCCTAGACCGTCATCAGGGTAGGGCGTGTATGGTTATAAACACATCAAACATCGCTGAGCATGACGGGCACAAAAGTATTTTACACGTCAATATGGCCATAGCTTTTACTCGACACAGACAAAACAGGGTGGATATCAAGATAGCGACACGAGTGCACACACATACAGATACACACGACGAGTGGTTTCACAGTTCGTATCACAGAGGTTTCAACAGACAGCCACATTGCGCTGGAATTGTATTATGGGATGTTAAGAATTACTACAGATACTGGCGATTCGATTGGACAAATAAAAAGAAAAGAAAAGAAAGAAACGAGGTCCAGCTTTTAATTGTGTTAACTAAACAACGCCCATGTCAAACTAGTCATCATTTTGCACTGCCCAACACTTTCTTCTTGGCCTGAAATTGGCTTACAACAACTCAATTCCAGAACCAAAACAGGATCTCTTTAAACGACATTAGTAACAGGAAATGAGGAAGATATCCGACAGAGCTATGTACCCTTTATTAGTTAAAAGTGAAGTCTGCCTCGGGAACCGCATCCCGATAAAGACGTACATTTCCAATAAAAGATAAAAATATGATAACAAAACCCAGAGCATTCAGAAAATACAAAAGAGAAAAGGTTTTACCATCATAAATTACCAGCACCCTTGGTATGAATTCCATTGGAAGTATATAAAAAAAAACCTCACCAACCTTACAGATAGATTTTTCAGTCAATTAAAAAATGAGAGTAATTTCAAACCAGAGAAATCAAAAGGCATTTCGAGAAATGATATTTTTAAATATAAGTAGGAAACGTTTGGAGATAAAGGTAATACGTCCATCTAATAGTAATTATAACCGAAAACTACCATAGGATATAGAACCCAACTTCAGCCACAAACTCAGATATTTTCTTTGTAAAAGAATGGCTATGTTGAAAAATCATTCATGCCACAGGAAATTTTATTAACACTTAAACGAATAGAATATTCAGAGTCGTCAGTCAGAGAAATTGTTTCAAACACACCTTATAATGAAGGCAAAATATCTCTATCTGATGCTAATCAAAACAAATATTTATCTATCCTAATTCTGTTGCTCATCAACATAGCAGACTGTTAAAGACATCATAATAAATCCATGGTTAGGTTTAGCTGTCACGATATAAATACCCAGGCTACCGTAATGTTCAAAGATGTGTGAGTTGATGACAAGTATAATCGGTATCTAAAGACTTTGCGACAATTTATTCAAGTTTACTGTATTGAAAGAAAAAGCAAATATTCAATTATAATGTAATCGCTTGTCAGCAGACTGCAATCGTCCACACAGTAACGTCACAAGAATCCCAAAATTCTTCCAGCTTCTAGGAATGAACGTGATTGATCTTTTTCCTATCTATTGAACGTGCTGATAGTATTCGTTTTGTCATAGAGACAAACCTTTATGTAAGCCAGTTGATGTACAAATCTAAAACAATTGATTACATTACAAAGAAGGTGGGGAATACATAGAACATAACTAAACGAACAAAGATAAAACCGCCAGTACAAATACCACAACCACAGTTGCAACCACAACCACAACGTTCATTAGTTTGTGATGTTCTTATACAAGCACAGTAGCCATGCTGCTAGGATGTCAACTTTTTTTAACTCTCTTTTTCCAGTTGAAATAAGTAAATTATTTGTGGCCATTGAGACTTATACAGCTTATGAAAGATTAGATTATAAATTGGCTAAAATATGTAGCAGGAAAATATACTTAAAAAAAAAACAGATTAAGTTGATTGCTTTCTAAATCTTGTGAAGTCCTTAGTAGTTTATCTCTCATTAAAGCAGAGAAAAAACCCAAAACCAATAAAATGTATACAAAATGTTTTCAATAAAAGCCGATATTTTTAATAAAAAAAAAATATTGTGAATTCTGTAGGCACCCAAAAACCCATCTCATTTCCGTGCGCTTATACAAAAATAGTGGAATATTTTTTTGAAATAGTGTTTTAAACCAATTAATTATTGCCTGCCACATAAAGTTTTCTGAAAATTGTAAGAAAAATAGGTTAAAAACATACCGAATTGTCTGGTACCACCTTTGATGGTGAAGGTTTGAGGGAAAAAAAGAGATGTAATATATAGAGAAAGGTTTGTAAATATAAAATGGTAGCAAACTTCGTAAAACTTGTATTTCCTTGGTGTGAAAAAAAACTTGTCGGGTAGAGGATACAGATAAGACAGGCAATTGAGAATTAGAGAGATAGACAGATAGATAGATAGATAGACAGATAGATAGATAGATAGATAGATAGATAGAGAGAGAGAGAGAGAGAGAGAGAGAGAGAGAGAGAGAGAGAGAGAGAGAGAGAGAGAGAGAGAGAGAGAGAGAGAGAGAGAGAGAGAGAGAGAGAGAGAGAGAGAGAGAGAGAGAGAGAGAGAGAGAGAGAGAGAGAGAGAGAGAGAGAGAGAGAGAGCGAGAGAGAGAGAGAGAGAGAGAGAGAGAGAGAGAGAGAGAGAGAGAGAGAGAGAGAGAGAGAGAGAGAGAGAGAGAGAGAGAGAGAGAGAGAGAGAGAGAGAGAGAGAGAGAGAGAGAGAGAGAGAGAGAGAGAGAGAGAGTGTGAGAGAGAGAGAGAGAGAGAGAGAGAGAGAGAGAGAGAGAGAGAGAGAGAGAGAGAGAGAGAGAGAGAGAGAGAGAGAGAGAGAGAGAGAGAGAGAGAGAGAGATTGATCAGGCAAAGAGAGCCTTGAACCGAAAGAGGAGAGGTGCGAATTGAGCAGAAGTCAAAAAAATTTTGGGAGTAAAATAGAAGGTGATGGATTAAAGAGAAGAGATATTAAAGAGAATGAGAGAGAGAGAGAGAGAGAGAGAGAGAGAGAGAGAGAGAGAGAGAGAGAGAGAGAGAGAGAGAGAGAGAAAAGAGTAAAAGAGACACATAGAAAAAAAATAGAGAAATATACTTATTGAGAAGAAATTAGGAAATAAAGTACGAAATTAGGTAGAGAAAGATACGACAGATTTATATATAGCTAAGTAGCTAGGTTGGGAGGGATAGAGGGATAAAATATTTTGCAGAAAAATTTCATAAACTTCCACACTCTACAAAAGGGGAAAAAAGTATAGAACTTTTACTATTTTATATTTTCCAGCAACAAAGGAAATAAAAAAAGTTGATGTTTAATTGGTTGAAACTAGATCTAGAAAGGGTTGCAGTTGTTAATCCCATTTCCATTTTAATTGAGATTATCATATCCTGTCTCCTTTCAAAGAGATTTTATAAGGGCATTTGGCTGCGTTTGGTACTTTAGATAATCTAATAAGTGTTGCTCTGTGGTTTATGTTTTGACCGAGGAAAAGCTAGCAAAAGGAATTTTCCTCCAATGAAAGGGTTATGAAGGTCCTGTCTCGTAAGTTTTGCTCGATTTGTAGAACGAATATCAAAGAACAATGAAAATGAAACGAGATGTAACGATTGGAAGAAATATAGAAGAGATGATACTGCTACCAAAGATTGTTCAATGCATGAAATAGTATTACATGGACAACGTCATTTAGGATTGAAAGTAAAAAAAAAATTACATACTTAAAAAATAAATGATGAAATACACCATCTTCGTCAAAATGCAGTGATACAATAATTAAAAATTGAAATATTTTGTGAACATATCAAATATGCCAAAAAAGTATCACGTAGTGCCAAAAATGTTAATAGGTGTTACAATATCTATGATTAAAAAGTTAAAAAGCTTTTGTTATAGTAAACGATTCAGTATATCATAGAAAAAATATTTTTAAAAAATTGAATACATTATTATGCGAAAGTAATGGCCTTTTCTACAGATACACTTTTATGTGAATATGCATCGTAATGCCAAATCATAAACACGAAAGGAAAAAGAAATAAGAAAATCAATGCGGTTCGATGAGAGAATTTTGTTTGATCGAAACTAATCTGGACAGCCGACAGCGGTGCTGGGTGATTCGTTTTTCGTCAAATTAAAGAATGGGAAGAATTTTTGAGAGGGTAACAGATTTTTTATCGTCGGAGCACAGACCTCACCTTCTTTGGTTCGTTCTTCATAATATCAGATCATATGAAAATACATATTTGATTTATTGCACATGGTTTTTACTTGACTTCATTAAGCCGATAAGTTAATCCTAATTGGGGGTTGTCATAACAAGTTTTCGTCTAGTAACGATTTTTTGTAGGATTTACGGAACATCGTTAATCTTGCTTTGAAAGGTTCAACTTAATTTTTTTTTTTTTTTTAATTTTCTTTTCAATGACAAATTTGAAATTAAGTCTCAAAAATATTTTTATACCATCAGTTGTTGCTAAACCTAGAACTGTTTATCTTTTCTTTTTAAATTTGTCTTAAACAATAAAAATATTTTTCGGGTTCTTCACCTTTTTTTTTCTCATAATAATCGATGCATTTCGAAAGGCCTTAACCTTTCAAGGAAAAAAATGTTTCTGCAAACTCAGTCTTTGACACGCTAACTTAGCGTCAGTCAATAAGTACTTGTCGAGGTCGAACAGTCTGATCTCCTTTTCAAACCAAATAATACAATTATGCTTTTAACCCCAGTCGTTAATCACCAACAAACGCCACCTCCAGTCCGCGTCAATCCATTCCATGCAAACAAGACCAAGATTCATCGCCTTTGTTTATATCCCATCATGCCATAACTGATCTTCTTCATGCAAGAGCTTAAACTCCCCTATTCCCAAATCCAATCATCTTTCCCCAAGAGTTGTTCCACGTTGCGTCATAACGAAATTTTCTCGCTTAAATTGCTGTTCTCTTCAACCATGCCACCTTCCTTTTCTTTGCCCGCTCTCTAATCTTATCATCATCTCTGTCTGTCTGTCTGTCTGCCTGTCTGTCTGCCTGTCTGTCTGTTTGTCTGTCTGTCTGCCTCTATCTCTCTCTGTCTCTGTCTCTGTCTCTCTCTCTGTCTCTGTCTCTGTCTCTCTCCCTTTCTCTCTCTTTCTTTCTTTCTATATTTTCCTGGTCTATCGATTCTTCTTTTTCCTCCTTATCTTCTCTCTATCTCTCTTTATTTTGTCTCCTTCCTCTGTCTATCTCTATATCTCTCTTAACCTCTCACTCTCAACATGCGCCCTCCTTCTGTCTATCTGCCTGTTTGTCTGTCCCTCTAATCCCATAAGTTTAACCCTTACTTGCAGAGGCGCCCTCACGCCAAGGTCCTCAGCGTACACACAACACACATCCCACGGTGCGTGTAGTTTGATGAATGTGATTAATTTTTTCTCACTCTCCAGGGCTTCCTGAAATGAAGTGCCAAAACGATCCAGAAATTTTTTATACTCATAGATAAAACATTGCATAAACAATATATGGTACATTGATTAATGATTGATTGATGTATTGATGTGTTAATCTAAAATTTCAACATTACTTGCGCGATATCTTGAGCTAAGCAAAGTGATTCTCACTGAGATTTTAAACTTTTCTTAAAACATGATTACAAGAAAGCGCCGCTTATATACAGAAAGCAGAGACACAAAGAATAGCCTAAAGTATTGCTACAATTTTTACTTACTCAAAATATACCAAAAAACAGTCTCTTTAATTCAGGTTCCTAAGAAGACTTTATGAAATGCCCCCTTTTGCTCTAATTTCGCGCCATGCTTGTACTTAAAAAACATTTCTAAAATAAACTAAGATAGACCTCAACTTTTTTCTCTTGGTAGGTGAAAGAAAACAATCATCTCATAGAATTATGGACGTCACATGCGCCTCAGGAATACTGCATAAGTACAATGAGCCTAAAGTATGAAAGATAGTTTAATAATAATAATAATAATAATAATAATAATAATAATAATAATAATAATAATAATAATAATAATAATAATAATAATAATAATAATAATAAGAAGAAGAAGAAGAAGAAGAAGAAGAAGAAGAAGAAGAAAAAAAAACAAAAAACAAAAAAACAATGAGGTCTATATCAGGACTTACCTCCTCCGTCTGAACTCCCACCTTGTGCAAGTTTTTAATGAACTTTGCGCGCCATTTCTTGATGCGCTCTTCAGCGGCAGAGGCAGACTTTTTCTGTTCCAACAGTTCTTCATATACAAGGATGAAATCTGAAGATATGCAACAAAATTATGGTTATCTCCAAGCAGAGCGTGCAATATTCAAGTACTGTCATTTGAGTGGTATCGATTACTAATAATAATTTTCAGCGGCTCAGGAAGAATCGTAAAAATACACCGATATTATGCTGTTAGTATTCGATTCTAATTTTGTACGCTCTGCTTGGAGATAACCAAAATTATAATGATTTTTCTTGGCATTGAGACTTTTTCTCTTATTTTGTATCTGATCTAAACGAAAGAGAAATATAAGATGATCATGGAAATATGTTCTCAATAATGTTAAAGAGTAATTAGGGCTAATACAATTATAAGATTATATCTGTTATTAGATTTACAAGACTTCAGCATTCAAGGCTTTGACGCAAAAAATCAAAGATCAAACTGTTCTAGATTCAGCTAGAAGCAGAGAAAATCTAAAGCAGTTAGTTGCACCGTGACATTATAAAACTTAGCTAACTCTAAATGAAAGCTTTGGCTTCTTTTGCATTTCATCAGCACTGTTATTTTAGAGTTTTCTTTTTTCTCTAATATACTAGACCGAAGTTTGAGAGATCTCAACAAATTCAGTTAGAAAGAGATTTATTTTTAAGGTGAAATGATTAAAAGGCAACAACAACAAAATTAAATGTTTTTAGATTAAAAGGACGTAAAGAATAATTTTTATGGACTCGTGAATGGATACATTGAAGTTTCTAATCCTCCCGTGACGTTTAAACGACTATTATTAATTAAACAAAAGATGTAAGCAATTATCCCTGTGATTTTCTGCTTGTATTCTCATAACATGAATGACAGACCGGGGTTCGATCTATGGATCTGCCACTTTTTCCCATTGTGTGTATACCTGTATTGAACAGCCCTGTCATTTACTTCGTATACTTTAATCGTGTGGATGTCTGAGAGAGATGTAGGACTTCAGCCATAATGATGTGTAGTTCTGATAGTTGAGCAAAGATAATAAACCATCCATTATCACATTCTGCCATTAACGTGTGCGCGTGTGTGAAATATGCGCTTAAAGCTGTATCACATGGATGTAGAGTTAATTAAGTTGTTTGTATTTCTGAGAGATGCCGTTTTTAAAATCGTGGCCTCCAACAGAGCATCATTGTAGTTTCCGTTTAGCATGTAGGATATCTTTTGTTCTTTGTTTATGGAATATTACAAATACAATCAAACGTGGACTTTCATTTTTTTACTCTATTATACTTTTTTTTTTTAGCAACAATTTTTTTTCTTGGTGATGGCCCTACATGTAGCTTTAGTTATTATATGTCGAAGTATCAGGCCGATTAATGCAAAAAAAAAAATTACGCTGTATGTATTGTCCATGTCTCCATTACAGTACACATGAGAGTGATAAAACCAATCGATACAAAGTTTCCTAAGTTATGGTTTGCGCTGCATATATGACTCATGTCTCCAGCATCACACAGGTTATGGGAGAGATAAAACTAAATGACAATTTTTATTCCCAAAATTATGATTCCCTATAAACTATTTTTTTTTTTATATAGCGGTTGCAGACATGCTGGTCTCGTTAAAACTCAACAGCAAACTAGATGCAAAAAAAAAGTCGTTAAAAATCCAACAATTCTAAATCTATATAAGTCGTTATTCTCGAAAAATGATTTCCACATCAAAGGTATAACTATAGTAGTGATAAGTATGTTCTGACAAAGGGCTTAAAACGTGAATTTGAATCTATCTATAAATAATTCACTATTCTTTACTTTATTTTTATGTTAAAAAATTTGACTTTGATTTCAAGTAGAATAGTTTGATTGTATTAACGTTTTCATTTCTCATTTCTGTAGTTGATAAGAAAATGATCAGTACACAAGTATTATTTTTTATTACACTGAACATGAGTCACTAATATTTTAGTTCATCCTGTTACTTCCTGAGGCAAGAATTATTAACTTCAAAAACGAAAAACAAAAAGAAAGAATAAGCCATGTTTTCCACTCACCAATGACTCTCCTGCCATCATCAAAGAACAGACCCTTTCTGTCTCCTTTTTTTAATCTTGTATTCAGATGGTCATCAGAGCCATCCTGAAAGAGGGAGAAGCAAAAGTAAATTTTTTATTTTAATGCAGGAAGTAATTTCATCTACTTTTTGTATAGTCTTCTCTTTTTTTTCTGTGAATTTGTCTTAATTCTTTTAGTTCTCGTGAGTCAGATGAGTAATTTTGTTTCTGTAATTTGTTCACAACGATACTGTCACCTTTTGTTCTTTTTTTTCTTAATTGTTGCCTTTAACTTTTCGAGTTTCGTTTTATCATCTACGTGCGAATTTATAGTTTCCCTTTTTTGTTTTTGTGCAAAATGAATATGTGAAGCTAATGGTTTATGAGTCACAAAATAATTGCATAAATAATGGTTAACGAAATGTGCATTTCTAAATAAATAAAGTTACTGAAAATTACATTAATTAGGCATTTTCATGATTAGAAGAGATGCATGTATCTTTTCGCTATTTCCAAATAGATGGAATATAGTAATTATTTGATTTCATTTGCTTTTTCTCATTTAAGTATTTAACATTCCTAACATTTCGACATGATTGAAGATATTTCACCTTTTTTTTGTTGTTTTCCTCTCCTCCTCTTTTACTTCTCTTTTCTCCTCTTTTTGGCTATCTTTCTCCTTCCTCGCCTTCTTTGTTATATATTATAGACAGCACCTTCTATATAAATCAACCTCAACAATCTCTCAAAGGGGTGCTATAAGAGCGGTGTATAAACGACATTTTTCAAGATTTTTTTTTTTAAAGCAATTTAAATAATTGACTGTAAGAACAAACATAATTATTTAAACACAATGATAAAAGAAAGCACAAATTCAAATTATCTCACTAAAACAACCATGCGATTTTTTTGACTCACTTCCACAATGTTGAGTTTTACAGCCACCCTCTACTTTCGAGAAACAGAGGCATATGATTTTTTAATAAAGATCTGCTTAACAACTACGACTCAAAATTGGTGCAAAATTTTTTTAAGGCATTAGCAAAAAGCTGAAAACAGTTTTCATGTGCAAAGAAATGCAAGAATATGTATTCAAAAGTGATTGAAAAAGAGAAATGATTAAAAGCTGTAGCGCTAAAATGATGATCGCCAGTCTTTCACACGATGAAAAAGAAAGAGTTGATGGAATGAAATTGGAGGCTAGGCTTGAGCAAAGTGAATGATCAAATTAAACAGATTATAGATGAAATAATGTAGAATTAACATTTAAAACAAACGGATAGAAATATTAATACAGCGTAGACTCAGGTAAATTGAGTTTACAACCATGTTTTATCACGTCTTATCGGAGAGAAAATATAAATCTGAAGGCAATGTTAAAAGAGAAAGTTTATTCTGTATTTTCCCAAGGTATATCGAAATTTTATTTTACACTCATTACAAGACTATGTAGTTGCGAATAAAAAGTGCCTAAGGAATTATTTTGTGAAAAATCTAAGCTGTCTATTTTTACCAGCAGGAAAATAAGTTTTTTTAAAGAATCATAATCATTGAGATTGGGATATTACATTATTTTACATTTTCTTGCAGTCTAAACTAGTGTTTTGTTCAAGGCATTACAAATATATGATTTATAATTTATTCAATGCTTGAATTATCGGCTAATAAAATTTCTTTTAAGTATTTCTATGCAGCGGCACAACAATATTATAGGTAAATAATTTAAGCATTAAGTTAAATGCAATCATTTTGACCATATTAGTCAGACAGAATTTCACAGGAAAAGAACACATGAAAGCATACCATGCAGACATAATTATGAGCATAACCAAGAACTTTATGCACAAATACAAATAAGGCGGTTTTTAATGCGCTCAGATAACATTTGACTTAAATTCTGATTGTTTACTGTTCCGGACCTGCAATGAAAGGTGCACAGAGAGAGAGAGAGAGAGAGAGAGAGAGAGAGAGAGAGAGAGAGAGAGAGAGAGAGAAAGAAAAGGAATAGAGGGAGATAGTGAGAGAGAAGAGAGATAGAGAAATATAGAGAGAGATGGATAGAGAGAGAGAGGGAGAGAGAGAGGGAGAGAGAGAGAGAGAGAGAGAGAGAGAGAGAGAGAGAGAGAGAGAGAGAGAGAGAGAGAGAGAGAGAGAGAGAGAGAGAGAGAGAGAGAGAGAGAGAGAGAGAGAGAGAGAGAGAGAGAGAGAGAGAGAGAGGGAGAGATTCTCAGGCTTGGAATTACAAAAGGTTTACGCAAGTTCACCTCTAACTGCAAAGTCGAGGATATTTGTATAACCAATCAGACAAATAATTCAAAAGGCTTCGCTTATCTAGGATCCATTCAGTGACTAGACAACCAAAGCCAAGAAAAGATCTCAATTCTTCCCTAAACCAAGCAAGAGTTGTTCTGTTAATATTCTCCGGCGGATGAAACCTCAAGGGACATAAATCTAATTTTTATTTGTAAAGTATTACTCTTTTAAGAAGCTTATTGAATTGATTTTTTTTTTCGTTTTATAAACACTGTGCTGTTACTAACTCTTTTTTGTTTTAGAAATACCATGCTTTTCCTTATCTACATACATGTAGTTATCTGTTATTGTAACTGTTGTACTAAAAAAATCGTCTTCCGTGTCAAAACTGTAGGTTTAAAGAGTTTTCAGCGTCTCTTGGTGTGGAGGACGTTCCAGACAAATGGAGATCGAGTTTTCTCCTTAACTGAGTGACTCGCATCCTTTGTTGTTTAGTGCTAACAACATTTTCAGAAACATGTGAAGGAGCAGTAGAAGCATCGATCAAAAAATACTTACGCTAAATTGAATCTAGATTTGAAAAAAAAAGTTACTAAGCCCAAGTCAATGTAGAGGAAGAATTGCAATGAAAATTATACAGAACACCTAAAAAAAAAAAAAAGGAAAGAGAATCAAAGAAGCGAATAACTATTGGGATCAAAGTGCCTTTTCTCTCAATCTTCCTTAGATCCAAATACAAGAGGTTATATTATTGTATGTTTGATATGTTCCAAGACATATCTCCACCAGCCTGTATATGATTACTATGCTATTTTTTCACCATCAGCGCATGGGAGTGGTGCGTGTGTATACAATACAACATAGACAATAGATCTTATATTACGTTTTTCTTTCATTTCTTCAAGTTGGATTAGCCTCATGGACCACAAGAAGATCTCAAACTTAGTGAATGCGTGACAAAGAATTCGCCGTCCAATTCTCAGTTCTGATACTGTTTAACCCCCCCTCACCCCTTTCCGTGCCTTGCAGTGAGGAATACAATTTACAGGAAACAATTTTCAGCTAGGGACAGCATTCCACAAGAAAAGTCTTGCCAACCCTTTAAAGTCATGAGCTTTGACCAACAATCATGGCCAAAAGAGAAGGCTCTTTTTTTTCCTTTCTGGAACAATTTTACAGGTTGATACTCTAAGATCTTCTCTCGTGCTTTGAGTCAGGGCTTTGAAACCGTTTAGTTTGATCAATATAAACCTTTTTTTTTTTTTAATAGTTACTGAAAAAAAAAAAACATAATAAGCTCATCGCCTCCAAAGTGTAGAAAAGAGATCATTGAAATCTCAATTTTTTTCTACAGTCATACTAGATCTATCTCACATGCATTCGAATTTAAAAACAAATTGAAAGAGATAGGCAAAACTATTTAAAAACTTCAGGGCTATTGTTCTTGAAGCAGCCGGGCCGACACTAACTATTGATCAACAAACTTCGTCTATTGATCGAAGGATTCTTGTAACAGAACGCTCACCAATTGCGTCATTTTTTACTTGTGAAGTTATTTTTTACAATAGCGTGGACTTCCTTGGCATTCTCCTTAAAAAACAAAACCAAAAGCTAAGAATTCTTTGAAAATGGCGTCAAACATCATGGTCCTTGCAATAAACTGCACAATTGAAAGCCAGCTCTAATAGAAAAAAGTTTCATACTTGAGCTGTTCAATTCAAATTGATGAATGATAAATAATCAGTATTAGAAGAATGACAGACCACAATTTAAAACGAGTCTTTGAGTGTAATATGCAAAGCGATAACATAAACAGACAAAATCGGACCAAGATGTGCGTTGATAAAATAGTTTGTCTGAAGGGTCAGGAATGTTATTTAATCGTTATGATGTACGAGTACATTCTGCTGATTTGAAAATGAGCTATTTCCGATCACCTCTACCTGCCTGCCCCCCCCCCCCCCTCTTTCTCTCTCTCTCTCTCTCTCTCTCTCTCTCTCTCTTTCTATCTCTCCTTCTCGTTCTTCTTTTTCCCTCTCAATCTCTCAACTTTTTCACTCTTTCTCTTTCTGTCCTTTTATCTCACTCTCTATTTATCTATCTAGCTATATGCATGTATACAGATATGCAGTTAGAGTAGAGACATAAATGAGCAAAAAGAATAAGAAGGAGATAGCCAATGAGAAAGACACACACATACACACACACACACACATATATATATATATATATATATATATATATATATATATATATTTGTGTGTGTATGTCCATGTGTGTTCCTAATTGACTCCTCTCCTTCTTAATCTTTTTGCTCATTTATGTCTCTACTCTAAGTGCGTATCTATTTATCAATCTTTCTGCTTGTCTCTCCGTATATTTTGTATATTCTATCTATTTGTGTATCGCCCCATAGATACACATAATTTTTTTTTTATCTTTGTAATTCTTTCTCTCCTCTCTTACCTTCAGCCATCGCTTATATTCCCGTGCTCTTTGCTCCAAAAGATACTAGACAAACAGGTCAAGCCATCATGATTATTTAAACCATTCTTCTTTAGCCCCACTTCTGTCTTCTCCTCTCTCAGAAGTTTTTCTACACGTGCACGTGTTTAGTCTATAAACCACGTACACACATGATGTAATTGATAACCGTTTCCATATTACATTTTTACATAATCGATGTTAAATAATTTTTTTTTTATGTATCAGGCAATGAATGTTAAGCCTCGAAGAAACAACTTCGAAAAAGAATTTTTTAATGGGTTTTCTTTTTATGCCCTGGACAGAAATACAAGTAACAAAAGAGTATTTTAGATAAAATATATTATGCAGATCTATACTAAGTTTTACTTTAAAATATACGAAAAAATTTTATGAACTTGGGAAGGAATTCATAAAAACGGCACACGGCATTCTACAAAGAGATGCACTGTGAAACACGAGAATTTAACACAACTGTCTGGAATTATCTGAATATTCAAAACGTTACAGACTAAGGTGTCTATTTACACAAACTTACAGAGATAAATTTTTTGGAAAACTGTTAATGCTATTCATGCCTCATTTTATGATTGTTTCTAGTTTTGGTTTACTTGATATTGAAAGATTATGAAATGTTAGAGGAAAGAAAATGGGTGTGTGTACGAGAGAGAAAGAGAGAGAGAGAGAGAGAGAGAGAGAGAGAGAGAGAGAGAGAGAGAGAGAGAGAGAGAGAGAGAGAGAGAGAGAGAGACTGAGACAAGAGACAAAGACAGACAGAGACAGACAGACAAACAGACAGACAGAGAAAGGAAGAGGGGTAGAGAGAGGAACATAATAATAATAGTTTAGGTAGATAAAAAAAAATATTCATTCATTAAACAAATGAAAAATAAAGGGACACATTCCTTTACAAACCAAAGCGTCTAATCATATTTTCCAAAATTTACCTAGCTGGGCAGACGATTCTTGATGTTAATCGTATTTGTTTCGAGAAAGCATCACTATAAATCGGACAATGCTGGATCAGTCTATTTAATTACGTCATAACGAAACATCCATCGTAGAGATCAAGGGGAGCTACAGTGATAACTTGTTCTATAATTAGTCGAGCCTCGATGGAATCAGTCCGTGTGTTTGAAGCGTTCGACAAAACCATCTCGCAACTCGAATTTGAGTTTAATCTTGTTGTCGGTTATAGAAGAACCGATGTTTACACTGCACTTAACATTCTGATATTTTCAGAAATGTATTGTAACTTGTCGTGCAATGATTCCAATCGATTTGCTAAACTAATATGTGAATTCCGAGCTGAGAATTTACTCTGGAGTAACAATATTCGACTAATAGTATTATTTTCACATGTAACTATCATGAATAACATTATGATGATTTGACTTTTCAATACGGAATTTTACCATATCCTCTTCATTAAATACACCTTTTTACCAGTAAATCTTTAGCGTATATAACAACAAAACTTCTAGCGCGACTATTTGAATTGTTTACATGTATACTTTGTTAAATATGTTAAGACGGAAACACGAAAAGCAGGTGCAGCTTGCAATTTGTGGAAAGCGGCATACAACTGAAAGAATTTGCAGCTTTCCACAAATCGCAGGCATCATGGATTGTTGCTTGTGACGTCAGAGCATTTTGTGGATTCGGATGCTGGCTGTCAACTACCCTGTGTAAATGAACCTTTACGTGTCTGGCTTGTATGAATGCCTGTTTGATATAGCGCATCCAAACCAAAAGAAGTTAAAAACCATTTTCACGTAATAAAAACACATCCTCATCGGGTTGAGAGGTGGTCAAATCCTAACCCCCCCCCCTGAGATCAGAGACTATCGAAGTGGGATTTGAACCTACTGCGAAAGAATCCCATCGACCACAGGGCGGTTGATCTGCCCCTCAACATCCGCGCTTTTTTGCCAAGGTGAGCCTGAATGGGTGGCTGTGTGCCTGGAAGGGCTTTTTTTCTTTTTTAAAGTATTTTAATTAATACTTAAATACTGCACTAAAGGACCGACATGAAAACATGAGACAGGAGTATTGAGACATGGCGTACGGTTTCAGCCCAGCCAGATCATCATTATTATTCCACGATTTAAACTAACACTATGTCATTGTGAAATGTATGATACGCTTATTTCTTTCAAACTCAAGCGCATTATCGCGATAGCTGCTAATTCTATTATATAACGCCAATATTTGCTTTTTTTTATTTTAAAACACCTACGAAGCAAAAACGTTGCGACATTTGGGTTGGCTATAAAAAAAAAAGTTCCTGGCAATCTTCCTGTGGCATTTTTGGAGAAAAAAAAAATTCCGGTCACACTGTTAAAATATGTGCCAAGTTCCCTAATTGGAAAATGCTTCGAATTTTGTCACCTTTTGCCTGTCATAACTAGAGAAATAAGAGAATAAAGCTGACGTCATCCAAAACAATAATCACAGAACTGAAGCTTAAAAATGTAAATGACAAAAAAAAATTTGAAAACTGAAAATGAATTTCATTAATTCTGCATAACTTACCAACTCTGTGATAGAGTCTCTAACCTGAACAACAAATACCTCCGACATAGAGACAATCTACTGATCAAATATCTTGATTTCTGAATCCGAGTTCGAAAAACTATCCAAGCAGTTACGTAAGTCCTCGTCTAACATGACTGCCACTTCAGTTATGATAAGCTACGCAAAATGAACGTGGTGAGAACCAATACTCTTACAGTTACTTGGTCGCTAGACATTTTAGATTTGTGCAGATAATTACGATACAGCCAGCTTGATGTTTGGTGTTTCGACACTCGAGAATAAAAAGGTTCTATCTCCTCTCCGTGTTATTATTGCGATGGAATCTTTTTAGTTTAGTAGGCCGATTCATCTTCTTGGCCCACTGCCAAAACTCTAGATACGGCGATAATTAATTTTAAGCAAATCGAAATAAATACCTAGGCTCATTTAATATGACTGGGTCAAATTTCATTTAGGTTGATGATGGGGTTAGTTGATAATTTCCGTGTGACTCATGACCATCTGAACTCTACATGTGAAGCTTGATTTGTGTCTACCCACAGATGATAGATAGCCTCTGTGATCCGTTGAGTGTTCGTGCAAGTTTATATTGCAGATCTCCTCCACAGGGAAACTATAGATCTAGCAAATGGTAAGGATCAAAGTTGATACAAGCAGAATGCCAAAAATTTCTAGGGCGTGTGGTTGTTATTTTATCGCAATTGTCCTTTACTTTGTACTAGTTCTAAAAACAATTGACCTCTTTCTCCAAGCAGAAAGGTAAAAAGTCCTCTTTTATTATCTATTATCTATATATACCACGCTGCATCTACTTAGCTAGTTATAAAGATATATATATCTGTAATTTTCTCTGTCAAATAAAATCTATTTATCTTTCTTTTAATCTATCCCTTTCGTATATCTAAGCTAATTTCCATTTTCCATCCCCACAGGCGATCCTTCATCTACGAATACATTTTTTTTTTATTTCTATGTTGATCTTCAGAAAGGATCAATAACTCATGCTTGAGCAAGTACCTACATTAAAGTAATCTATGCCTAACGATTTTGCGACACACAAGGAACAAACTGGTGCGGTGAAAGTACCCTCTTCACACGATAACGATCGCAAGCACAAACCATGCGTAGCGCAAAAAAATATGATTAATAGATTACATTGGCGCAACAGACGACTAGAGAGTTTAACTAATATTCACACCGCTGTATAAAATATCATCGCCAGCATTTCATAAAATACACAAAGCGTCCGATTATTATAGATTCAGCTTTGAAGTTGGACACATCAATAAGAATATGAATGGTGCAAAATCTGAAAACTTGTATTAATCATAGATAAAGAGTAAATCTTCACGCTTCTGTTGTATCGTTAGTTTCAACAAGTCATGCTGCAATGTGAAATAGGTGGGAGATTTTTTGTCTTGCTGATCGCTTCTTGACCAAGCTGTTTTTATCTTGGCAATGACTGTTGTTTCAAATGTCAGGCAGTAATCATATATTTTTTTCTAAGTAAAAAATCCCACATTAAAATACAGCAACAGCAACAACAACAACAACAAAACAAAAAAGACTCAAGAATAACATATTTTTCGAATGCCAATTTTCGATCCTCTTGTTGTTTTTCCGTTTCAAAGATCTATCGAATTCTTATGATTACTCCGAGTGATGACTCTTAGCTTTCATTCACTGGAAGTTTTATATGTTCTTCCATAAGGTCTGGCAAGAGAACAATTACATCTTTCAATGATAGTTTCAAAACACATCAATTAACCGGAAGAATTATTTTTTTTAGTGCACTGTTTTTGTATAAATAAATGATGTTTCAATGAACTGACCCCGGAAGGTTAAAAAAAATAACGACAGTTTCATTGAATACGGCAGAAGGAGAAATTTCTACCATTAAGTAAATGATTTAAAAAAAAACCATCAACGACAGTTTAATTGAATAACGCAGAAGAAGAAATTCACACTATTATGTAAATGATTTTAAAAAAAAGTCTACAACAAAAAGTTTTTGGCCAACAAAATTGGAACTAAATATTATGTTTTTGATGTCCAAAAAATGCGTCAGAGACAACAATTTTACGCAATAATTATAAAATATGACATTCCGTGCACATTATAAGACGCTATTGGTTAAAGAAAGGAAAATTATTTGTTATTTTAGCAGTTTAGACCAGTCTTATTTCTGCCGCTGTGTCGAATACTCTATTTGCATTAATTACGTGTTGGAAATATCAAGAAAGAGCTCATATATACTATCGACAATGTAAAGGCAGAAAAACGATTAGAGCAGAAATTAGTAGGTGTTCAGTTTATTAAGCTTGTGAACCAACTGCAACGTAAAAAAACAAATTTTAAAATTGACGGCTATCATAATAAAAATAAATGTGACGATGTTTTTAACAAGCAACCAAATTGGCTTAGGATATTTTGAAATGCATTTAGAACTTAATGAAAATGTTGAGCTCTCTAAAAAGCAAATAAAGCAAGGACTAAAGTTATCGTGTAGCAGATAACATAGAATTGTCCAAAACGGCTAGACTAGATAATATCTCGCCAGGGAATTGTCTTGATTTCTCGAATCCAAAAGATATCTTCTTTAACCAAACAGGCTTGATTCTTAAAACTTGAGTAATAAAAAACTGATTTAAGTACAGTATTGATAGATTTATATGGGTTTAGAAAATTTTTTTATCAATAAACAACATTAAAACATTAAATGCTGAAATAAAACTATAAAAACGTTTAATGGCATCGTATTTATTGATTGTGTGGTTTCTAATGGGTAAAATGAATGGAGTTTAAATACTTTAATAGATTTCAAGGTTAACCTAAAACTTGTAACAAAACACATTCAATGTTCTATCCTCACCTGCTTCCTTATTCTGATTCCTTGATTTAAGAAGAAATGGGTTACGAATGTTGCTAAGAGACATCTTTCATTAAGAGAATCGTTTAACACTTTTCTGTTCCTTCCTTTATGACTATTTTCGACAGGAGAGTGGATTTTACATTGACTGAAAATTATAACAATGATACATGGATTTAAGAAAATACAAACTGCTAAGACTAACTAAGAGTCTGAACAAATTGCAATCTTGAATTGATGAACAGAAAGAGAACATATTTTTAAGGAACCCAAACCTGAGAACGTATTTTTGAAGAACCAAATTTTTACATCTTAGTGGATTCCTCTGGCGAAATAGAATACGAAAGCAAGAAAAAAAATAGAAGAAGGTGAAAAGGAACCTCAGAAGAGCGGAAAATCAAAATTTTGAAGTGAATGATTTAAAAACTTTCCTGAAACACCTTAAAGAGAGGAAATCCGGTCAAAATCCTTCACCAGAAAACTGAAAAATTCAGGTCCAACTTTTGCCGGTGCGTCTAGAAACGAAATGTTCACTTAGAGAAAACTTGTTTGCAAAAATAAAAAAAAAATTGAAGAAGAGATTTGTGGGAATTTTCCTACCTCCTCATCAAAATAAATTTGATCTGAGTCTGCTATAGCAGAACGACACGAAGTCCTCGTTAGTTTTTGTTGGGCAAGGTCAAGGTCATAATCAACGCTGGGGGCTACAGGTCTTGGTTGTGGCTCTACTCGACCTATTTGCCGGGGACCTGAGTTAGCTTCTTCTGTGTGAAGTGTCACCACACTAGAACTAGATTTAGGGGGAGGCAACCCTAATCTTTGGTGGAGTTCTGCCATCTGGAGCAGGGAGGACACAGGGAGAGCTAATGGGTTAATGCAAGGTTTTTAATAATGCATGGATCCTTACTGATGGGTTTTTACCCTGTTTTTTTTTTTTTTTTTGTTTTGTTTTTGCGATTGGTTCCGTGTATTTGAAGAACGTCGACTTTATGTGAAGCGTGTATTCGGGAAGTTACTTGACATTGCAAAATGCTTTGACAGCTCTACTTTGACAATACCCGCAACTCTGTGAATCGGAAACTTTAAACTTGATATGTTTTCTTTTTTTTCCTGCTGAAGCTTAAAAGCTTTGACAACTTGCTTTTATCGGTCGAGACAATCCCAAGAGTATTTATGGCAGTTGACGTTGAACTCCAGCATTAACAACTTAAACAAGTTGCATATTGAAAGTAAAAAGAAGTATTTCCATTTAAAGTATATTCTGTAATAATAGAATTATAGAGAGCAACATTGAGAATGGGAAAGGGAACTTGAACTGATTGGACACATCTTTGAACCTTTGGACTGACTGAACTCTGTCAAAACAAAACTGGTCTAATGAAAGGAATTTAACCCCAATTCATGACGCAAACTACAGGATCACTTTTTTCCCAAGAGAAGAAGAAAGAATAAAGAGAATTATATCAAAATTCAACTTATTATCCGATTGCCACACGCTTCTCTGACTTTCACTGGAAAATTGAAGACCACATTGTACCCAAAACAGAAAATAATTACACTATAGAAAATTTCAACAGTTACATTACCATATTGTTTGAGGTCACAGAAAAAAGATTTCAACGAAAAGAAAATGCGATCTTAACTAACTTGATACACCCATTAAAGAGTTCTAAAAATTCACTTTTTTTATCTTTATTTATATCTTATCTGAATTTTTAATACTATTTCAATTAAACATTCTTATACTTTATAAAATTTCTTGGTTTAGTTTAAGATTTAGAATGATATTTCGTATGTGTTTATAGCTGTCTTTTCCTTGAAGCTTCCACAAGAACTAGGTATAGACCATGAAGGTAAATGTTGAAAAATCCTGACCTCAACTGAAATCGCCCCGTCACGATTTTCGCGTGAAGTGAAATCATTTTCTTAAGAAAATAATTCATACTAAGGATGACATAAAATGGGCGTCGGTACGTCATAAAGTGTCAAGGTATATAGTGATACTGGCTATACACAACAAATCACACTCAATTAAATTTTCGCTTGCTCTACATTAACCATTAAGTTTAAAAAACCACTGATCCATTATAAATGCAGGTCACATATTGGTTTAAGCGTGTAGTACTTTCAAATATAACTTAATTTAAGATTTACATCTTAGACGGATAATTAACTGTTTCGTTTTTTTCTAATGTCTAAAAAAGTTAGTTTAGGTTTCTAAAAAGATTATTTTGATTAAATAGATATATCTTTACTATCCGAGTCCACCACATAAAATAAAAGCATAGTTTTGTTCCTTGGACACCCATGTATACTGTAATATATAATTCTCCGTAATGAAAAAATGGACTTGCTGCTATTTTGTATTAAGATACTATTTCCTTCGAGATTCAGAACTCATCTGTTATCAGAGGTACGTTGCAATTTTTGGGGTATAAATATTGGAAATTTCTATGTGGTAAGATTGAATCAGTTCTTTTATGGGCGGCATCGCTAAAAATATGTTTAACTCCCAAACTATCAGATACGAGCCGAAAACATGATATACTAAAAGAAAAAAGCTATTCTGGAAATATGGAGGTCGAAGAAAAAATAATGGGTGGCCAATTACATTATAGTAACAATATCGTGTCGTATCGATCATACACGAGACTCATAAGAATTTTACCGAAAAAAGATAGCTATGAATCATTTCAACAGAACCATGAGAGAGAGAGAAAGAGAGAGAGGGGGAGAGAGAGAGAGAGAGAGAGAGAGAGAGAGAGAGAGGATGAGGGTTGCAGAAAGGACAGGAAGAAAGATATAGATAGATAGAGAGAGAGTGTGAGAGAGAGAGAGAGAGAGAGAGAGAGAGAGAGAGAGAGAGAGAGAGAGAGAGAGAGGATGAGGGTTGCAGAAAGGACAGGAAGAAAGATATAGATAGATAGACAGAGAGGGGGAGGAGAGAGGACAGGAAGAGAGAGATATATAGACAGAAGAAAAGAGAGAGTGAGAGTGAGAGAGAGAGAGAGAGAGAGAGAGAGAGAGAGAGAGAGAGAGAGGGTGAGGGTAGCAGAAAGGACAGGGAGAAAGATATAGATAGATAGACAGAGAGGGGGAGGAGAGAGGACAGGAAGAGAGAGATATATAGACAGAAGAAAAGAGAGAGTGAGAGTGAGAGAGAGAGAGAGAGAGAGAGAGAGAGAGAGAGAGAGAGAGAGAGAGAGAGAGAGAGAGAAATGAAAGACTCTCTGAATGACCAGCACTAATGGGAATCGCATTTGAATTTAAAACATATATTAGATTTTAAGTTTAGATTTGAAGCCCTGCAATTTTTTAGATCCTCTCGATTGGGCATCACCAACATTACGTAAAGTAACATTTCCTTCCACCAACCTTTCATCAAGTTCGCCATAACCGAGTCCATATTTGAAAAGCACAAGCTAGGACACAAAGGAAAGATGAAGAAAGATTTACATAAAACAGTTTATAACACTATCTTAAGGAAACGAAGAAAAATATGTCGTTTTTTTACTTCACCTTTTACCTATTACAAAATATGTCTTTAATTCGATATGATGACCACTGTTATAATTTCTTTTTTACTTTTTAGCTTGACATTATCCAATCGACAAGAACAATCGATATATTTATAAAACAGACTTTTCTTCTAACGAAAGACTCGTAAGAAATTTACATTGATTTTGTTGTTGCCTATGCCAAAAGATTAGCTTGTAATAATCGAAAGGTATTTTACAATATTTTTTACGTATCTATTATCGTTTTATCAGCTTCAAGGAATTATCTAAAGCGTATCAAGGAAAACCCTATGACATTCAAAGTCTTTAGTTTGATGTATTTCAAGCTATGTTCTAGAAAAGTGGGTTCTTAGAGAATTTTTTTTCAGTTAAAGAGGATTAGACTCACATTTCTCAGTAATAATGTCATAGGTTGTTTTTTTTTTTTTTTTAATGATTATAGCTATTTAAGAATCATAATAGCTGGACCCCTCAAATCATTACGTCTCCCGTTATGATATTAAAAACAATGTAAAATACAACCATGACTTGCTCCCTCATATCAAGCTAACGCCAAAAAAAAAAGCATACTGTGACACTTGCACATAATATCAAGTACAATGGCGGTGCTGAATACACCAATACGTTTACATCATTCTGCACAAACCTTATATATATATATATATATATATATATATATATATATATATATATATATATATATATTCATCTTGAATAATACCAAACCAATAAGCGGACGCATCCTTGTGTTTGAGCTCATAATTATGTTTTTCTGATGATGCTATGGAAAGCATTTCAGTTAGTTGAAAAGAACAACTCATGAGTAACCTTGAATAATTTTGCTGAAAGTTTAGGAGTATACTTTTATCCTATATACTTTTCAACCTCCAAAATAATGCCTAGTAGGGAAATTGGCTGATTCTGTGTTTTCCAAATCTATTTTAAGATTTTTTTAAAACGATGTGCACACTATTTCGGGAGTTAATGGCTGCGCATATTTAAACCTACATGATAAAGAACTTTGAAAAAAATCTATATATAGGTTTAGATTCTACATAATTAGCTTACTATTCTTATCGAACGAATGATATAAAAAGGTTTCATTAACCAGGTTTTTCCCACTTGTGATGCCAAAAAAAAACCCCACGGTCGTAATGAACGGCTGTCCTATCATACGTCACGTACGTGCGACATGACATTGTTATAGACGTCACAATCCAACTGCATGTTGAAAAGATTCAGCACACAGAGTATTACATTTGTTACGCCATGATGCTTTTCACTGATGAAGCCTGCCTCAACTTCCATTGTCAACATAGATCGATAGAAAGTGTAACGTAATATAAAGGTTGTTTGGGAACTTAGGAGACGGTATAATGATACAAACTCCAGCATTTACCAATGTGTGTATAATTTATAATTCATATCATAGTGCAATTTACTCCGAGCTGCCTTTTGTGTGTTTAGATAATGTACGACATATCGGAGTCGAATTACAGGACGGGTAAAACTAACAATACCGTAAATACTATAACGAGTTTATTACGGTTCTGGCCATGTCCAAACTGGTCAAGTTTTAAAAATGCCATAATTTTTAAGAGAGGAAAAACAGAGGCATTTATTACATGATTATAGAGCGGTTTAAAAGAGTGGGATATTCATGAAGGTAAGATATGTAACTCTTTTTTTAATTTCAGTTTCAGTGTGATATTTCAATGTGTTAACAGTTGCTTTTGTTGTCTTGTATTTGTTACATTAATTTGATGCTATTTCTGCTACTGCCCTTTCTGTTTTGTATTGTTGTTTTTGATGTTGATGATGATGCTTTTGTTATATTTGTTCTTGATTGTGTAGATATCTATGATTCTTTATCGAAAGATCATCTGTACGCAGCAAGAACGTAAGTTCCGTTTACAGCAAAAGGGTGTTGCGAGGCAACCTTACAAAAAGTGACGAAATTTCCCATCCTGTGCAAAAATCTCAACATATCAGTAATAAGAAATTACACGAACTTCGCATATCATGTGAGTTAGTTTTTATTTGATAAGGTGACTTATATCGTTTTGTACGATGGCAAAAAAAGATTTATATAAATAGTATAGAAGATTTTCGTTAACTAAAATGGGCAAACATATTTCTTCCTTTGCGAGAAGTAAAATGGTGTGCAACAAGACTCTAAACTTAAACAGACTGCTGGTAATCAAACTTCTGATATTTATTACATGGAAAAACGATTCTCTTTTTCATTTTCTTTAGAAGGATGATTTTACAATTCTTGAACAAAAATGTATTTTGCCAATGAAGACACATAGGCACCAACACTATAACTTTCGCTGCTGCTGCTACTACACTACTACTACTACTACTACTACTACTACTACTACTACTACTACTACTACTACTACTACTACTACTACTACTACTACTACTACTACTACTACTACTACTACTACTACTACTTCTTCTTCTTCTTCTTCTTCTTCTTCTTCTTCTATTACTTCTTTTACTAATACTACTGCTGCTACAACAGCAGCAACAAAAACCACTACTACTACAACTGTTCCTACTACAACTCTATACTACTACTACTACTACTACTACTACTACTACTACTACTACTACTACTACTACTACTACTACTACTACTACTACTACTATTACTACTACTACTACTACTACTACTACTACTACTACTACTACTACTACTACTACTGCTACTGCTACTACTGTTACTACTGCTACTACTACTACTACTACTACTACTACTACTACTACTACTACTACTACTACTACTACTACTACTACTACTACTACTACTACTTCTACTTCTTCTTCTTCTTCTTCTTCTTCTTCTTCTTCTATTACTTCTTTTACTAATACTACTGCTGCTACAACAACAGCAACAAAAACCACTACTACTACAACTCTATACTACTACTACAACTCTATACTACTACTACTACTACTACTACTACTACTACTACTACTACTACTACTACTACTACTACTACTACTACTACTACTACTACTACTACTACTACTGCTACTACTACTACTACTACTATCACTACTACTACTGCTGCTGCTGCTGCTACTGCTGCTTCTACTACAACTATTAAACCTAAAACTACTTAATCATTACTATATTTACAGATACTTCAGAAATGCAAACACGCTCACAGGCAGTGAGACAAAGAAGAAGGGCGGAAAGAAAATAGATTGATATATATATTTAGAGAGAGAAAACTTACGGGGTCAAATTTGGAAGTTAAATATAAATTTAATGCTTGCTTCTTCATGTTATCTAATTTGTTTGGTGCATATCTGAACTTGCGCATATCTATATCTTGAGTTTGATGACTGACCGCTAATTCAATCCTAGCAATAAAATTTCCTATGCAACCCAAATGTCTTAGCTAGAATGCAAGAGTGCACCAGAGAGCATTAATTTTTAAAAAAAAATCCGAACCAAGAAAGTGTTGACCAGAGAAACCTGTGGATATGTATGGTATTGTGCGAGTGTTTCTATAGAAAGAGGGACTTACAAAGACATAGTTAGATCCGCCGCTTGTGTACGGAGGTGCTGCCTCTCTTTGTGATATCCTCGTGTTCTCCATAGGAATTTCCACCGATCCGTTAGGATTTTTATTACGAGGTCTAGGATCTCCGCGGCCTTGTGATGATGGCTGCTGGGTTTTAGATCTGTAGTCATCTGAATGCTCTCGCGGCCTAGACCTGTTTCCGGTTGAGGGATCCTGGGGTCTAGGCATGTTTCCTGAAGGAGGCCTACCATTGCTATTGATTCTGGCCATTGTTTCTCGGTTACGCTCCAGATATTTGAGGTCTCTAGGACTCTGGCTTGCGGAGCTGCTGTCTTTGTTAGAGGATTTTTTGGAAGGTTTTTCCCTCGTATCTTTTCCGTCTTTGCTCGATGACCTCTGAAGCGTCCCATAATCTCTGTTAGGTTCTCTAGAATTAGACCTACCTGCTCTTTCCCCGCCCTCTTCGCTGTCGCCATTTCTGGCCGACTGGTTCTGTGGAGGCCTGGAGCGGGATCGGTCGTCGCGCTTGTCCGCCTTTTGCTTCTTCTTCTTCCCGTCCCTTCTAGAAGAAGAATCAGCAGATCCATCCTTCCGGCCCTGACTAAAGCTGGACCTGGGCTCTACCCGCCCCTGTTGGTCCCGGAAGCTCCACGGGTCCTCTTCCGGCGGACTCCACATGCCAGGTTCGTCATGGCTTCTGTCACGACTGCTGGACCGTCCGAGGTTATCCTCGGGGTGGCGAGCATCCCCCACCGGGACGTTTCTCCGGCCTGTATCAAAATCTCTGGATCTCGAGCTCTGCCTCTGAGTGGCGTCCAGATCGTTGAGCTGTCCACCTCGCACCTCGTCTCGACCCTGGCCTGACCTGTTTCTTTGGTCTTTGCTTCCAGATCTGGCACTCGGCATTATGATAATGAACGTGTCGTCGTTAACTATCGAGGTATCTCGTCTTTTCTGTCTATAGGACCCATTTCGAGGGAGACCAGATGTAGGCTGGACGGCCAACAGCCTGGTCTCTTCTTGGGTTAGATCCAAAGCTCTTCTCACCGCGGTTGCTCATACAACTACCAGTCCTGCAAGCGCCACCACCAACACGCTCACTATAATGAAGACTCATGGTGAATTTATTCCGTGCCATCTTATCTGTAGAAACTTCCGTGCCAATCAAAACAAACAGGTCAGCTTTCGGTTAATCAGATAGCCTTATAATTCCACTCGAAGCTGGGACCAAAAAGTCACACCAAGGCGCCCGCAACTTATGATGATGGTCGAAAACAGAAAGGCGAGCTGTATGCCCTGCTCATCTAGATGACCTGTCAGAAACTCGAGATGGCTGGACGTGTGCGTCACCCTAATCAATGTAACCATATACCAGTATTGAGGTATTAGGGTTGAGGTAGATCAGAATATAAATACACAAAGGACTCCGCGGAGGAGTCAAGGAAACATACTGCTACGCGCTCTGATCTCAATAAACCAACTTTGGTGGTTTGACTGGAGCAGAAACTGCGACATATTCCACACGGAACTTGCTAGACATCGGTATACAAGTGTAGGCCTCCTACCTCGCTTTCACGAAATGGCTAAATAAACTCGAAAGCGAATCCTCTAAGGAGAATCTTTCACCATTTCCAACAGTCGTGATGACACTGCTACCACTCAGATCAAATGTCGAAAACTGAACGATCCAGCCCATATGCGGCACACTGGAAATGGATCATTGTTATCATCCGAATCAAATGAGATAACATTATTTAAGTGAGAGTTACCTTCCCTCCCATCAGCTCATGCACCAGTTCAACATTCTGGCGCCCAGCAAGAGCCATGGACGAGATACGGCAGTAGAACACACACTCACACCTGTTGTGAGCGCCGAATGGGGTGAGCTCTGTTTATGAATAAAATCGATACCCGCTTTACTTGCAGTTATAAACTTAACAGCCAATCGCAACTGTTGTGCCACTTTAATTAAAATTTACAAGGCTAGTGCCACAGATGGGACGACACCCCTCGCCTACCATAATTGGACACTTTGGCTGTCCAGGTTTACACTTAGGCAGAGCTGGCGCTAGCATACCGTGATGGTTTGCTTTCAGATCTAACACCAATTTTGTTTTCTTTTCGATACTTTCTGGCTGTAAAAGATTGGGAAAAATCCGTGCGGAACGCTCAAGAATCATTGAATCAAGAAGAAAAACTGCTCGTGACATCTATCCCTTTTATTAAGCGCCCTTTGATCTCTTCTAAACATTTTTCTACTCCGCTCTTGTGATGCCCAGGAACCTCAACAAAAGGTTTTCTCAACGTTGCTGATGGTGGTTTTTTTTGTTTGGCGACTTGTATCATTTTATTGGTCTTGATTGGCCGTACCGAGAATTGATTTTTGTTACATCAGAAGATGTGAGAATACTCGGCAAACCGAGATATGATAAACAATTAAAAAAAATATCATTTAGGCAGACCAGCGGTGAAGGATATGCTGATTCTGCTAGATTTTAAAAGACAAATGAAGCTTTCATATCAAAACTAGTCCATGAAATGTAGATAATTATTACACGTTCTTTCTACGATCTCTTTATTCATAAGAGAATGAGGCTCTTTTTATAAGAAAAAGCGATTTACTTCTATTTTAATATACAAAGGTTAAACAAAAAAATTAAATTAAAAAAACCTGTAGTTCAGTGCTATGTACAACAAAATTCAGCAGTACTGATGTTATTAATGAACAACCATCATCTTCTTTAACATAAAATACCAACATTCTAATTAACACTTTAGGATTGGTTTATCTTGACTGGCATTTGTTTGAATAGTGGTTTCGTTACCAAAGAGAACTACTCAAACAATGACGAAAGGAAAAATAAAAACCAACCTAACAATTGGAAGGATAAAAAGAGATAGAATGGGATAGGAAGAGATAAACAAAAGAAGAAAAATTGGTATTTGATAGAAACGTTATGTAAGAAGAGCTGATGAAAGAGGGATGAAAATAGTATTGCAATCTAGGGAGATGACAGGAGATTTAAAGATAGACGAGAGAGAGAGGGGGAGAGAGAGAGAGAGAGAGAGAGAGAGAGAGAGAGAGAGAGAGAGAGAGAGAGAGAGAGAGAAGACAGCCATATGAGCAAACTTATATATTTATTTATGTAAAGATATAATATATATATATATATTATATATATACATATAATATATATATATATATTATATATATACATATAATATATATATATATTATATATTTACATACACATAACTAAATAGATAGATAGATAGATAAAAATAATATATGTGTGTGTGTGTGTGTGAGAGAGAGAGAGAGAGAGAGAGAGAGAGAGAGAGAAAGCGAGCAAGGAAAAAGAGACAAAGAAAGAAACACCTGTTGCCCGGTTTCCCGCAACTTGTCCAAGCATTCTCCACACTCCCGTGTTCTAAACGACTAGGTTCCTATTATTCTGGATGTAATGTTGATGTGGAAAACTTATACATAACATCTAAGTGCTGTCCTGTTCAGTGAGTGCATATGTTATACATTGTGTAACCCCAATAAAAATCGACTCATTCTCTTTTCTGAATTTCACAACGCATTTTATTCAATGACGTCGTTTATGGATTTGCTAATTTGTCTAAATTCCTCATCAAATACGTAAACACCTGTACAGTTTTAAGCCACTATTGAGATCCGCTGTTTCGAAAAGACACAATTATGAACATAACCTTTTGTGAAAGAGCCTTATACTACGAATGGCCACGGTAAACGGTAGGGGTGAAGGAGTGTCTAAATTGGAAAACAATTTCAGCTCACGAAAGAGAATGTCTATCGGACAGCAGTTTTAAAAAGGAATCATACGGCTGGCCAAGAATTGATGCTACGTTGTATAGCAATTTTTTTTTTTTTTTTTTTTTTTTTTGGGGGGGGGGGGGGTTTTTTTAGTTTAATATATTGAAATTTGTAAACAATATACTAAACTTTTCAAATTTCACAGCGAGAGATTGCGGAAACTAGCAGGCGAGGCTTACTATACGATTAGTGGAATGAGAGGGAAAATTTAATGTTGGAACAAAAAAGTTAAAATAAAAAAAATTTATGATGGTGGATGCTGGTTTCATATGAAAAGACTTAATTTTTTAAAAATTGAAAATAATTCAACGATATCAGTAACTGTTATGAGTTTTTATGAGCAATACATGTAGAAGATTACAATGGATAACAAGGTATATATAAAAAAAAACCCACAAAGACAGCTAGGTTGAGAGAAAGAAAGAGAGAGGGAGAGAGAAAAAAAGAGAGAGAGAGAGAGAGAGAGAGAGAGAGAGAGAGAGAGAGAGAGAGAGAGAGAAAGAGAGAGAGAGAGAGAGAGATGGATAGAGACACGCGCGGGTTTTACCAATTAAACATCAGAACACTCAGCCACACAGCCACACAATATGACGCATTAAGAGTAATACTTATCCAAAACTATTTAGCTTTACGAAGCATGCACTTGCTGATTCTTTATTTTATCTCTCTCTAGTTTACCTAAATAAGTAATTTCCATATGACTCGCTGTATATTACAATACAGAACACTCATACACAAAAATATGTGACCAAAAGTTATTCCTAAGCTACATAAAACTTGGATATAATTATGCGTGTCTGACTATGTAAATATTTTGATAAAAGAACATATTCTTTACAATGATGAGGGATGTAAATAGATAGAATACCGTTCCTAATTGTTTTGGTGTCGTATGTTTTGAAGAATTTGAAGGAATTATTTAGATAGAAAAGCACATTTTATTGGCAATATATGTTAGCTATATTGAAAGCACCTTTATAAACAGCCATAGCTGCATAAATCTTTACCCAGATAATGTTAAAACTGGCTTAGAATATTTTAGTTTTATAATATGCCAATCCCTCTCCCCTCTTTTATCCCGGATTTCTAATTTTGAGGCTTCAGGAAAGAAGAATACCTTGCGTGAAAAGTATCCTAAATTATTTTCTGAGTTTAAAATAAATCAACAATTGCCAAAAAAAAAAAAACAACAAAAGCTAATCTAGCAGTTAATGTTAAGAAGTATATCACGGTATAAAGATTGAGATTTTAATTTTTACGGCCATATGAAATGAACAATATTTTTCTTTTGTTTTATTTTTTAATTCCAAAATATATCATATTTAAGACTGCGCATCAGCATGAAAGACACAAAAAAATTTGTTTAACAATAATTGTAGTACTTATTTAAACTTTTTGATGACTGGGGTATTTTATGTCCCAGTATGAAAGTAAAACTTCAACGTATAGCAATTTTTGGATTTTCTTATTTAATATATTGAAATTTTTTCACAACATATTTAACTTTTTTAGTATCACAGTGAGAGAGTGCGGAAATTGGCAGGTGAGGCTTACCATACTAGAAGCGAAATGAGAGGGAAAGATTTTACAATAATTGTAGTACTTGTTGAAACTTTTTGATGACTGGGGTATCTTATGTCCCAGTATTAAAGAAAAATAATTTCTACGCATTGTCATTAAAAAGCTGAGGACTGATGATACGGCTGTTTGTATTAAAGATCAAAGAGGAAAGAAAGACGGCGCTATGACTTGGTATCTTACCTTAAAGCTTCTGACTTGGTTGAATTGATTAGAGGTTGACAGTAACTGAGAGAGGTGAGAGTGGAGTTGAAAGAGGGATAAAAAGCACACCCCTCCCCTCCCAAGACACGCTTCAAGGCTAGTTATGGTCAATTCAACTCTATTAAGAGGCATGATCACATGACCTGACACCGGTCTTCTGTGGACGTTAACAATATTTATTTCCCCCTGAGATGAGTAGGGAGAGGAGAAAGAGAGGGGTAGAGAGAGACATCTAGAGAGAGGAAGAGAGAGATGGATGGATAGAAAGAGAGATAGATAGATAGATAGAAAGAGAGAGATAGATAGATAGATAAATAGGTAGATAGAGAGAGAAAGAGAGAGAGAGAGAGAGAGAGAGAGAGAGAGAGAGAAAGATGGATAGAAACAGAAAGAAATGGACAGATAGATAAAAAGATAGAGAGAGAGAAAGAGAGATTGGTAGATAGGTAGAGAGAGAGAGAGATAGAAAGAGAGAGAGAGAGAGAGAGATGGATAGATAGGTAGATAGATAGATAGATAGATAGACAGAGAGAGAGAAAGAGAGAGAAATAGAGAGAGAGAGAGAAAGAGAGAAAGAAAGAGAGACAAAAGATTGAGACGAATAATCAAACTTCATGTATGATAATCAATATCTCATTTCTCTGGTCGATGTTTGTTTTAATGATTGCTCAATCTTGCGAGAAACCAACACTAGCTATTGTTACACGCGCAGTTTCCAATTTTTCACCATTAATTCTTCGGTCGATCTTTTGTGTTTCGAGAACTAGGAGCATGCACTAACGCATCCGTAGCTGGGACAATTTATCATTTTCTTTACATCACGCCTGCTGAGCAGGCATAAGATATGTTTCTTCCTCCTGAATGCTTATCACTCAGCATGTGTGTGTGTGTGTGTGTATAATTCATGCATCATTTGCGCACCTATAACTCATGTCCGGATCAGTAACGGTAACTGCAGTGGCCTGGGGAAATCAATACTACTTAAATATATGATAGTTATCCCCCTTGACGCAAGCTCATAAGGTTAGGAAAACAGCCTTTATAGGTTTGCTCACTTTGATATTTTGAAACGGATTGCATTACCAATTTCAATCGATTTAAAATTCAGGTGAATACCAAAATAACTGGGACATCTTGTAAGTTAAGTCGAGTTTATCGTGCCCTGGGCTTTGGCAGTTTTACGCTGGAGACCCAGAAAACAAGAGGATCGAAAGAGGAACTTATAGATAGATCGAGAATATTCACTGGGAATAATGTTGCAAAGCTTTCTATTTGCGAGGCACCAGACAGTTCAGCCGACAGAACGATGTACAGAATTTCAGAAGCATTTTGGTTTGATTCCTGGCTAGGACATAAGGTGATGGAGAGGATAATATCTAGACTGGCATAAGGCTCGTGTGAAGTCAAAAAGTCAAAAAAAAATGCAAAAAATAAGCCAAAAAGGAAAAAAAAAGCCAAGACGCTTTAGATTCGATTTCACAGAGGGTAAAATGTCTAAGGAAATATCAGTCATTTTGTTAGTCCGTGATTTGATGGTTACTTTAGAAATCGTAACTTGTTTAGCCATAATCTAATCCCCGCGTTTCGAAATTATTCGACAATCAACAGATGTGACCAGTAACTTCTGATTACTGGCACGCTCTAGAGTTTGCAGCATCTTCCAATTTTGGAGTTCCACAAGGATGAGCCAGAGAGCTCAGTAAGTAAAAACAACGGACCGATAATAATTATGAGATCCGGGTTCGACGTCTCGTTGAAAACCCGCTAAATCTTTGAGAGGGAAAAATCGATTACTTAAAACTAACCAAACCAACACGACTTAAAGCTACGCCTTTAGGTATAGATAATTTCATTATGAGAAGACCATTAAGTCGGCAGGATCTGTCAAACAATAAACGCGTATATCTTTATATCTCATGTATCACTCATATTTCAAAAACCAATATCAAAGATAATTTCTCATAAATATTGTAAAAAGTGCACCAAATCAAAGCAAGATAGGATTTAGCATTCACGTGTTAGCCTTATGTAAGATAGCTACAAGGCCTATCATAAACATCATGACATAAATATGTCCTGATAGTCGAGAGATTCTGGTCTAACCACTTTATGAGCAACTTAACAGGCGCCAAGCACTATCAAATTTGCATAACTATATGTATCAATTTTACCCGAATCAGGAAACATGAGGTTTACTCATTGCTAATATATTTTTTTCGATCGAAGATGAGTTCACATGTGCAAGATAAAGGTGTGATATAAAGCGTGTGAGCAGTGTTATGACACAACTGGTTTAAAACTAGTCGTAAAAGAACCTTACATTGACTCGTATATTTATCTTTTTTTCATCGAATGTCGGTTAAAATTGACGTGAAACAAAAAAAAAAAGAAAAGGAATAATAAAAAAAAAGAAACAAGAACAAAGAGGTTTGAAGGCAATAAAGAAAAGTTAAGACAGTTAGAAGTTGATCCGTTAAGTTGTAAATAAGAGAGAGTCGTCTTTGTTACAGATGTGTATCGGATTAAAAGTACAGAATAGATTCCTGTCCTTCCACATAAAGCAATATAAGGTGACCAAAGAGAATTTATAACATTAATAAGCCTCGAGTTAGAAGCGGGTAAAACAGCCAAAGATGAATCTATACAAAGGCTGCAATTTTCAAGAAAATGGCCAAGACAGTCAACCAGGAAACTCACTAAATAAGATGCTTGCCTAAACCTATGGAAAGTGATACCAATAAGTTAATACATATCAACAATCTTACTCTCACTCAAGCCATGAGCTTATGCTTAAAAAATTGTCATTTTTCTCCCACATCGTTTAGCTACTGGTTCCAGACAATCTACAGTTTATTGTCTCCTAAAAGCAGAAGTGTCTTTAGTGTAAAACAATAGAAAGACTAAGGAAATTCTTCCTGTAAATGACCGTTATGACCTATGCGTAAATATTTTTTAGCAGGATATCAGACACAGTTCAGCCCTATTGATCTCTATATTTTTAGAGAAAACATGAAACATTACACTTGTTCTATTTCTTTTTAATTCATAGAGGAAATATGCGTATACATACTCAGTCATACCAGCTAAGTTAGTACTTAATTCATCAAAGAAGGCTCTCTTTTTAAATTCTTCTTTTTAAATATATATATATATATATATATATATATATATATATATATATATATATATATATATATATAATTTTTCACAATTTTTTTTATTTTGTAGGTTTCCAAGCTTTATATAGATCTTAAAAATTTTAAAAGATTCCAAACAAGTGGAAAACTTATGTTATATAGCTTTAAATCTGCCCACAGAATCTAGAAACTTTCCAAGATAGACCGATACAAGCTGGAGTGTCTTTCTAAAAAAAACAAAAAAACAAAAAACCAAAAACCATATTACAAAAAAGATTTCTCCGGGAAAGCCTTGAGTTAGCAACAACATACGAAATCAGTCTTAAGCTAACATGAGTCGTGAAAAATCAAATGTTTCCTAACATAAGAGAGAATTAGGATTAAACTTATTGGGTAGTGCTCGCGCCTATTCGACAAGCTAGAGGACAGATTAGTGTATTGATTGGTTAGCAATGCTGTTAAAAACATCTCCTTTGAAAATGCAATATAAATGCATATCCTACGTCTAGTTACTGCTTTACTGAAAATTATTCACTTTTAATCTCTGAACCATTTGGGACGCATCTGCGTTATTTTTGTTCTTCATACATTTCTCAAATCGATTAAAAAAACACCAACAGTGAAATCTTCCAACTTGAAAACCCTAATGAAATAGTGAACTAATGGTGTTGACATTTTCCCGTTACATAAATATGTTATGTGAGTTCCCATTGTTTTAGTTTGATTTGCTCGCATCAAAAACAATTTAGCATCTGTTAAGCTGAGGTACGCTAAAAACGCTTAGCGAAATGCTCAGATTCTCGAAATTAATGACATACACGATTACAACTTGCCAAGATTTTGAGCCAAAGTGCAAAGGCGGTGTAAAGCTATCCGGGGATATACTACACATCGACCGACACCAAAAGAAAAACCCAAGCTACAGCTTGTGTGAGACCAAAAAAAAATGTAAGAGACAGAAAGGGATAAATATGTTACAAATCTTTTCTATCGCCTTGAAGTACAGCCCGAAAGAGACACAAAGAAATGAGACAGACAATGATCTGTTACAAATATTTTTTATCGCCCTGTATACAACTCAGACGAGATAGACAGGGATCTGTTACAAACCTTTTCTGTCGCCCTGTGTACAGCCCAAACAAGACAGAGATCTGTTCCAAACTTTTTCTATCGTCCCGTATGCAGCCCAAACGAGACACACAGAGATCTGTTACAAAACTTTTCTATCGCCCTCTTTCCAGCCCATAAAAGACAGACAGGGATCTGTTACAGAATTTCTATCGCCCTGTATACAGCCCAGACGAGACAGACAGAGATCTGTTCCAAACCTTTTCTATCGTCCTGTATACAGCCCAGGCAAGACAGACAGGGATCTGTTCCAAACCTTTTCTATCGCCCTGTATACAGCCCAGGCAAGACAGACAGGGATCTGTTCCAAAACTTTTCTATCGCCATGCATACAGCCCAAACGAGACAGAGATCTGTTCCAAACCTTTTTTATCGCCCTGTATACAGCCCAAACGAGACAGACAGGGATCTTTACAAACCTTTTCTTTCGTCCTGTATACAGCCCAGACGAGACAGACAGTGATCTGTTACAAACCTTTTCTATCGCCCTGTAGAGTCGACTCGACTGGATGTTGGCACGCATGTTCTGGAACATTGTTGTGATCCTCCCTTGGGGAAACTCCGAGGCAGTTTTGTGTCGATGATGCACAGCTCATGAATGTTACACTGTTAGATTTGACCTCAGTTCTATGTTACGAGCAGCTATTAATGTCATCTTCTTTGTCGCGAAATCAGAATTTTTTTTTTTATTTGTTTCTCATACAACGTGGGGTTTATGGTCATAAAATGGTTATCACTTGCCATTTCTCCTTTTTTCGATAGAATAATATATCTCCATGTAAAGCTAGGTTGGTTTGGGCGCAAAGAAAGCTTACAGCAGGAAAAAAAAATCCTCTATTTCTGTGCAATCTTCTTCAGTGTAGACTATATTTTAGGCTACTGTCTTGCGGATGATGCTTCATCTGTCAGTTAAACCAATGTTCATCACGTCACGTCGATAGCATCCCAGTCCAAGCAGTTCAGAGTCACATGTTTGTCAGAGTTTTCTGTTATCACATCGCACTGAGCATGTTAAGAAGTCTATAGGTGAATTGCAAACTTACAAGGTGTCAAATGTACTGCAAAAGTTGTGGTTTATATACGATTGTTTTCAAAGGTAGGAATAATTATGAAACGTAGATTCCTTTACTCTGATCATTTGATTTTATTCCATGCATGACTCTTAACAGCAAAATAAAGACTTCCTTTACCTTTCAATCCACATATGATGTAATAAACCTGAACTACAAAACACTCTTGTAAACTAAAGAAATGAACGTCCTTAACTTGGATGGTGAGAAATTTTCACTGTTATTTAGAATTTTTAATATGAAACTAGGAAAATAAAAGCAACTCTTGTGATGTCATATTGTTTCTATGCTCCCTCGACGCTTGCACAACACACAAAGCAGAGTTATGATAATGAGTTTATCGATCTAACCAAACTGCTGCCAAATGGGAACGGTTCACTTCTTGAAAACCCTTAACAAAAAATCTAAATTGCCTTGAAAATGAGAATGTTTTTGGAAGCTGCTAATCAATAGTATGTATACAACATGCATCAAGTCGAGCTGTTATTACGAAAAACCAAAGCATGCGTTTTTTGAATGTATCACTTCCTGGACATGCTTAATATTTCACGCTTCTAATTCATCAACCATACAACAGTTCCACCTCAACAATTGCTGCTATATTCACAAGCGTTATGATGTACGAGTTGATTTGCTGTCACCACACTGCTGCAACATAAATACGAAAAAAAAAATAAGATAACACTAAAAAATAACCAGGAAAAGTAGAGTCCAGTATTAAGTTCAAAACAACTAGCTCCGCCAGACACGCTCTATCTCTCTGGCTGGGAGTGGATGCATGTGTTGATCCACACTTTGATGTATAATTCACTAAAGCCCAGGGCCGTGGAGAGAGGAGACAAAATCAATACGAGACCGTTGTAGAATGGATTCCAGACCTGGCATGGGACCACTGGCACTGCTCGCACCAGCCGTGTGCCGGCACACGGTAATGCATTGACAGCAGCCCCTCCTCCATCCCCACCTGCTATTGCAGCAGCAGTATTACCAGAAGCAACAACAACAACAAAAAAAAACTATTTGAGGTGAGAGATGCCAAGTTATCCACCCGATTCGCAACAAACGATTCCTGACTTCTTATCTTCTCGAATGCTGCGATATCGGCTTCATTATTCTTTGAATACAGTGCGAAACCTTTTATGCTTTGCTTTTAGATAACCAGACTGACAGAACTAAAGTCTCAACGCTTGATGGCTGTCGGTATTTTTGTCCTGGAGTTTTTAGTTTTGAGGATGACTGATATTCTTAAATGGCAAATGATTCACCCTATTCATAATATATCTATATTTATATAGATACATATCTCTCTCTTTAGAGGGAGCTAAATATTTATAGTTATTTGCAAAATAATACGATAAAGGCACTGCTCGACAAATAAAGATCATGGTATTTACAAACAAATAGGCCTAGCTCGTAACAGTACATGTTCGGTCTACGATTTCAAAGTTTCGTGCCACAGAAGAAAATCACCGCCTATCGAGTGTCACTATGCATATATAAATATCTTCCATTCAGTTATAATTGTTACAGTGGGGAAAGTAATCAACTACAGGAGCTTTAAGATAACGAATCTACAATGGACCTACGTATTCTCATAACATACATGTTTCGAGCGCTATTTCTGTACTCACTTCAAAGTGGCCTTTCTACACTGATAACAATGCGGCAAAGACCGATAACTCGAAATAATCATGAATGTGAATAATATTATGTAAGTAATTATACATAAGTTTTGAAATCGCTACGCCTCTGAAGTAAAGGCAAAGCACAAAATAAAAACATTTTGACCTGCATGAAAATCTATCAGAATTATTAGAGTCAAAACTGAAGAAAACCGTGTGTGCTTTAAATTATATCTTTAGTGAGAAATAAAAAAAAAATACAGAAAAATAAATAAGAACATAACCTTTTGACTGTTAAAATAATAACCGCGCTATAAAGGCGGATAACTCCAAAACTATTTCTCCTCAACATACACGAAGTTCTAAGGAGAGGTAATAGTTTCTTTCGTTTTTGTTTGTTTTTTTTTTTGGAATTTTTTTAACATAGGAGAACCCCCTTTCTCAACCTTGAAGAAGCAGAACTGCTAAGATAATAATCATTACATTAGAAGTCAGTCGTAGATTGATAGCTATCCATAACAGCAATGCGTTCAGAGGCAGTCTAAAAGTAAACATAAAAAGATGCTTTAATATGTCACTATCGCATTACATAAAGTTTCATTTCGATCAAAACTTCAAACGACCAATCAAGACGTCGTTTTAAAAATATTTGTGACTTTCTCTATAAAGAGGCGTAAACAACTTTTAAAAATGTGATAAGTTAATGAAGTTATTAGGTCTTCAATAACTTCATATTTAAGACATGAGCTAGAAAGACTAGAAATGTTTTTTTTTTTTTTTTTTTTGAGTGACCGACAAAAACATAGTGTTCGCTAGAAATGTTAAAAAAGACTTGGGGCTTTCGATACGAAATATAAAATAAGTGTTATCTCAGAATGACTCTCACTAGAAATTTGACCTTTTATTTCTTTAGATAAAACTTGCATATAAAACTGCCTTAAACAAAGTAAGCAAGCGACGTTGCAACATAACATTAGGATTTATTTTCAGCGGTAGATTAAGCAATGGGTGATAATCGTTTTTCTTCAGTCTTTTTTCTCATTTTTGGGGTCATCTCCCTTGACCTTACCAGTGCAGAAGTTGGAGTTTTTTTTTTCCTTTAAGAAGGTTTAGGTCTGTTTTATGATGTGAAGTCAGTTGATTCTGTACTTTCCAATAATAATTTAATTCCTTCAGAGGGATAATTAGAAGGCCTTAGATTTTCTTCACAGATCGCTAAAAGTACACTGTCTTTTGAATATTGTTATTGCCCTACTGACATATTTTAACCTGCATCATAATGAGTGCTTAAAAGGTTCACTACCTGTATCTAGACTTCGATTTTGCAAAATTAGCTAACTATTACTATTACTCATCCGCCATAACTAGTAACAACAAAAAAATCGCTTGGAACATCCATCAAAGGTTAGAGCCAGGGCGGTAATTGTGGACATTGTAAGATAGATCTCCTTCCCGTTCTATTACATTAGATTGGCTTTATTGTTCATAAGTCTACGTCAGTATGATGCTTTCTATTGAAAAGTCAAAACATACTATTACACAAAATCTGTTTTCATTCGCCCCTTATTTTCCCCCTTGCTCTCTCTCTCTCTCTCTCTCTCTCTCTCTCTCTCTCTCTCTCTCTCTCTCTCTCTCTCTCTCTCTCTCTCTCTCTCTCTCTCTCCCTCTCTCTCTTTTTCTCTTTCTCCCCCTCTCTCTTTCTCTCTCTATTTCTATCTCCCTCTCATTTTAGCACAGGGTGTCTATAGAACTTTAGCATATATTTATCTTCTATTTTCTATTTATTTATTCTGTTCGACAGCTAGCCTAACGCTAAATTGGTAACAAAGATTAAGTCTTTCTCTCTGAGCGCTGCTTTGTCTGGCGCTTATTTATCCGACAGAGTGCAAGAAATGTCACAACTTTATCAAATCAAACAAAAAAATAAACAACTTTTAAAAGAAATCAACCGAAATTGAAATTTTGATTAAACAGTCTATGCAACGATCAATAATGAACACGTTGTAATTAGAGAGGGAAAAAAAACCTAGTCGAAGATTAAATACCTTTTAGGAAATCATGGGCGATAACTGAAAATTGCATGTCTTACCCAGTTTAATCTTTCAGAGATATTAAATTTCGGTTCATTATACTAGTTTAAGCCAGTATTCTGTTCAACGCGAAATTTTGCGTAGTCTGTGTGCTGAAGATCCTCAGAAATTGTCAAAATGCTGCGTTTCATACAAAAGGATTTGGTTTATTGAAAAAAAAATCGAAGCCTTGAAGAATGTTGGCGGCATATGGCGGCATTCAGGAAAAGATAGCATTTAAAAGACAAAATCTCAAAATTTTTAATGGAAAAACGTTGCGAAAAATATTATTTATTTATTTCTTCATTCTCGCAAAGTTTAACTAATCATAACTGAACATTAAGTTTCCAGTGCCCCTTTAGTTGAAGTGAGAGGCCAGATAAGTACCCTTTCACATTGAGTGTCTAGGAATGGACAGAGCGATGGAGGAATAGACCAGGTGACGGGTTGACAGATACACACACACACATACAAAGTCATGATTCCCACTTCAACAAATTGTGCGTAGAGAATGTACATTAAAACAAAGCTTACGTTTTGCCCAGATGCAAAGGGTTTTTTTTTCCTATCCAAACACATTTTAATGGTCAATTGCTTTTTCTTTGTTTTTCATTATTCATTTGTGTCTGTGTATATATATATATATGCATTGTGGTTTTCTGCTTTTTATATCAAAGTTAAAAATGTCTTATGTTAGAAAATGTTAACAAAAGAGCTCGTGTTCGTATGTGAATCCATTCATTGTGAATATTTGTTTGATGGTGAAAGAAAAGGGCCGTATAGAACACACACATATATAAATATATAATTATTTATGCATCAACTTTGATTTCTTTCGCCGCTTATAGATGCAGTTCACAGAATTTTGATCTGCCTAGATTAGTGTCCCATAAGAGACAAGAAAGATGACAGAAAAGTTACGAATTTAGGTTAAAAATGCTCTTGAAAGTTCATTATATATATATATATATATATATATATATATATATATATATATATATATATTTTTTTTTTTTTTTTTTTTTTTTTTTTTTTGTAATAATTGATTCATCAAACATTTTTGGAAAAGTTGGTATGATGAACCAAAAAACATTTAAAACACTGTTCTCATCGGTTTAAAATCTTCAAGTCGGATGATGTTTTTAAAAAAAATATCGCCAGATAAAAGCATTATGGAAAATATGCTGAACTGTACAAGAAAGAAGTAGTGATTTGATTGGTCAGTATTTTAAGAACTGTCATCGTCGCCATTTTTTTTTTTCCGGAGCGGCTGTTACGAATGTAAACACCACTTTTGCATCTTTTGCACTTTTGTTTTGTACTTTATACTGCTTTTATATCTAAGATATTGACGAGATCAATAATTGTCAACAAGGAGCTGTAGAAACATTCAAGTTAAGCCATTTTATTAACTTGCCATTCTTAATTTGTCTAGCATGAGTTTTGCTGATTGTGAATATTTCTTAATGCAGATCTAGAATATTTATCAGCTTCAGCAACTCAGGTTAAGTCAATAAGTTTTATTTTTTACAATCTGGACCATTTCTCTCGCAGAAATGAGTTTAACTGATTGTAAGATAGCAAAATGAATTCAGAACTTGAAAAAAATAATTTTACCATTATCCTTAGAAAACGTCCGTCATCTTAAAACTCAAATTTTTCTTAGGACAAAAAGAAAATTATGACTTCTCGATATTTGGAAAGAGAGAATATGAAGTTTTATTAATCTTTAAATGTTTACAATTAACAAACATGATGTAATAATTTAACAACCAAGGATCTTGAAGCATCCCTCAGCATCCTTTAAACAGAAAAGAGTTAAAAATGTGAGACCTCTAACCCCCACTATTTGCATGTAAGCAAAATTCTGTGAGATCAAACATGTTCAGATGTCCGCTGCGCACAGCGTTTTAAACTGATACAAACAGCTTGCATGATCAGGACAGGGGCGGCGGTTACAAAAAGTTTTATGGACGATTTCAATTCTAAATTGAAGCTGGTAAACTAGACCAACGAAAGAATTCGCTGGGTTTAAGAAGGCTTAGCGGATGAGGCCAGCGTTTAACTTAATAAACCTTCGCGTAAGTTTAAGAAAACTGTTTTGTATTGTGACTGACAAAGAAATAAATAAACTTTATGGTGAAACATTTTTACTCTTGAACTCATATCGAGGTGAAAGAAAAATAAAATGAACCTTAATGTGGTAGCCAAACACTGGTATAGATTTGTATCCTGATGGAACAATATTTGGTTCAATCAAAATGTTTAACAGTTTTCTCTAATGAGCTATTGCTTTTGAAAAATATTGTGAATATTGGTGAATAGCAATGCCAACTACAACAATTAACCGTAAATCTATTTTATCATTTCATGCGCTTCTAATGCCTAACGGACCTGCCACATACCTCATCACCACTGGAAACTTCCACTTGGATGGTATCCATTGGGTGCTGACACACACGGATATCAGTCTCACCTCCTAAACACCGCTACTTGGCTTCAACCCGGCGGAAACTCACGTTCAAAGTTTAATCAAGCCCGGCTGATATTCCTAACTGTTCACAATCCGTGCGATGGCGTTTCGGCTTGCTCGGAACCAAGCTGCACTGTCATTGAACACAGGGAAACCGATCGCACTTACACACACACACAGACGCATACAAATGAACACTGACGCGCACTAGCCTCTGTGTGAAAGTGTTCATGCAATGTCACGTAATACCGATTTGATACATTCTGACAAGGTCGTGTGACTAATTCAAAAAAAAAAAAATACAATTTTTTATTATATGGGACGCTCTGAGTTTGCAGCTGACATATTAATTACCGTACTGGTATAAGACCGTCATCCTCAAAAACGTGGCTCTTTATCAGTCATAACTCCACTAAAAATCAACTGTGACAAGTCAGTAATAACAATGCATAGATGCTACACCTCAAATGTGTTGGTTTAAGTATCCTTAAATAAACGGAAGAACTTTTATTATCATTTTTAACGAACAAAAGAAATGATGGTACGTAACTTATTCTACTTAATAAATGGCAGGAAAACTAATGTTTCATACACCTTTCTTATTTCAATGCAGGTATTATTTTCGATAAGGGAATGAAAAAAAAAAAAACGCTTCCCAAGAAGCAGAGAGACAACAACAACAACAACAACAACAATGACAGCAACAAATACACAATCACTACAACCACTACTACTACTACTACTACTACTACTACTACTACTACTACTACTACTACTACTACTACTACTACTACTACTACTACTGCTACAACTACTACTACTGCTACTACTACTTTTACTACCGCTGTTGCTGCTATTACACCACCACCACCACCACCACCACTACTACTACTACTACTACTACTACTACTACTACTACTACTACTACTACTACTACTACTACTACTACTACTACTACTACTACTACTACCCTTGCTAATACAACCATTGCAACTATAATCGATATAATTACAGATCGACTCACATTCCCTGGAGTGTAACTATTATCATTATTGACCGAGCCTGTCACTACACTGGCCTCTCATAGCGTGAAGTAAAGACAATGGCTCAGTCCTATGGACACAGGGATTGCCACATCATGCGGGCTATTCATTTTTCGTTTCATTTCACCATGCACAAGATCACCATTACAATACGAGATAAGGTGTGAATCCTTCTTGTAACAACATGCTAATAGCTGCCTTTTTTGGAAATTGATAGAATACGCACTTTGTAAAACTGGCAATACAATAAAAACAATTAATAATGAAAGAGCGCGAAATGCAGTTGACGTAGAGGAGGAAGATAAAGGTTTCATTGTGTGTTATATGTATGAGAGGGCTGCTTTTCTCATTATTCTCATTTAGCCTGGTATTGCTCTTGTAATATATGGAAACACGGTGTACCGCGATGGCTTCCGATTTCAATCATAAACGCTGGCAATTTTTATTATGTTCACAGAAGTTTATCTGCGACATTTCAGCTCAAGCATTTTATTACATAGCTACAATCCTTTAAATGCAACTAGGAGCTGAGCATCATGAGTTGTTGTGCCAAATGTTTGGAACTCTGAGCATATGTACTAGAAACACAATCTGATTTTTTTTTTTAAAAAAAAAAAGGAAAATAACAATTCCTTATCTCACTTCCACAAAATGCAACAGCTGCTGGGCTGCGATACTTAACAGATTGACACCATAAAACATCAGGGGTCAAATTACTGCGCCTTAAAAAATTCAACAGCTTACTGTCAAAACTGTTCTCACCGGATTACTTCTTTTTCCGTATCGAACGGATTGGTTTAGCAACTAGTTAAAGATATGTTAGTAGTTGAATGTACTAAGAGTTTCTCAGACAACAGCATATACTCTCATGGTTTTAGAGAAATTTCCAAACTGTTCGGTGACAGCATGATTTCTTAGCCCTAAAAATCAACGGAATGCGATATGTTTTACTACCTAACAAGCGAATACAGCAAAAGCATTGTCAATTCAAACACCTTTAAGCGATGGGCTCCGCCAATTTGAAATATTGGGTTTTTATAATCACTTATTTTCAATCAGTGATTTGTATTTATTTGTACATTTGTATTCATTCTTTTTCAACAAAAATTTTTTGCTGGTTTTTTCTCTTGTTTATATTTTTTTATTTGCTGAGATACACAATTTTGCATCCTGTCTAGGTATCAACAAATTAAATTTTAAAAATCTCAGAGGAGTCTCTACTAACATTAATTTATCATGAAAATTAGTAGTAAAATATCAAAGTTTGTTGCAAACTTTGAGGCCGAAAAAGAATTTATGAATTCGGATCTCTATTTTCTGAACCTAAAATCCATCCGTCTCCAAAATTAATGAAGAAAAACAGACTTAGACAACCGGTAGAATTTTGGGTTAGATGGGCGTGACAGAGAGAGAGAGAGAGAGAGAGAGAGAGAGAGAGAGAGAGAGAGAGAGAGAGAGAGAGAGAGAGAGAGAGAGAGAGAGAGAGAGAGAGAGAGAGAGAGAGAGAGAGAGAGAGAGAGAGACAGACAGACAGACAGACAGACAGACAGACAGAGAATAAATTCATTGACTTTATGGTTTCTGGTTCAAAATAAAAACAAATCTATTTAATTGAATAGTAATAAAACTATAACAACGTTCCCTTATCTATGTTTAATTTAACCATTCGAGAAAAATCTCTGCCACCTGACATTTTCTGGAAACCCCCAAATAAACTTATCTCCAAATACATGACTGGTTAACATCCCATAAGTCTACATTCAAGCCTTATACATGATGGTAGTCAGAAGGTGTCAAAAGTCTAATTGTCAATAACTAGAATGAGATGTAAATTTCAAACTAATTAGTGTAAAGGGCTGTGAGGCCAATTATATCACAATATCAAAACACAAATCTGACATCAGCTGTAAAATTATCCGACTGGATATCTAAGTGGGGAGCTGCTACATGTGGCGGGTATTAACTGTACAAGCCATATAACTTTCCGGTGTATGATTAAATCGGAACTCTAGAATATTATTTGCAGGGATTTTTGTTCCCATTTTTTTTTGTTACTGGTACATGAAAAAAAATCATCGCTCGAACCATCTGCACCTCACTATTTCAGGTCGCTTTTAAGGTATAAGATGAGTAGGATCAAATGTAGGGGAGAAAAAAGTATGCTAAACGATCTAAAATAGTTTAAAGCTACTTTTGTCAATTCTGGTCATCCTTTATCACCACCACCACCACCACCACCAATAACAACAACAACAACCAGAACATCAAAAACAACAACAACAACAACAACAACAAAAATTATTGCAAGTTGTGAGTTTGAATCACATCATAAAAAGCAAAATAGTTCTAACCTGTTGATGATTTCAATTTTGAGCCACAATAATAAAGATAAATTGTAGGAACCAAAAAAATGTGTGCTGTGAGGGGAAAGTGACACTTTTTATTTTTATATCTTTTGTTAAAAGAACGTTTCTGCTTTTCTCTAAGTTCTAAGTACAAAGCTATATAACGTGTTATGCTAGTTTTCTTTATCTTCCGATGTATGCGCCCCAAACCACGTTCTCATGTTAAACGAAATATCCTCGATAAATAATAACTTATTAGCCACTGAAGCTCCTGCGATATTCTTATTGTATTGATCATCTCATCATTGTCATGATTAATGTTATCGTGAAGTTTTCTATAATCTCTGTCACTTTCAACATCAAATTCGACCTTTTTCATCTCTCAACAATTTTCAACTTTATCATTATCCAATCAGTATTGTCGTAATCATCAATATAATCATCAACATCATTATCATCACCATCATAATCACCATAATCATCATCATCATCATCATCATCATCATCATCAACATCATCGTCATCATCATCATCATTATTATTATAATAATAATCATCATCATTATTATCATTATCATCACCATCATCATTATTACTAACACCATCATCATTATCATCATCATCTTCATTATTATCATCATCAGCAACAGGTCTCCATACAAAAAGATCCTGAGAACGTATAATTTAACGCAGAGAGGCGCAAGTACTTACAGTACACAGGTGTTTAGTGTATGGACTGGTCAGAACTGTTCTTTATACTAAAACATGGCGGCGATGGCGACATGATCTGCCAACATGAACTAACAATAATTTACTTTTATCATTAAATTAAAGGAATTATTCTTATAATTATGTACAAATATATTTTTGGTATTTATTTTAGAACAATAGTTTCATAACAACTGCTGCTAGTGAGCTATTTTCGACGGTTTGTTATGAAATCTTGGTGTAATTCTATAAAATATTTTTATTTAGAAGAACGCAATGACCTCCAAGGCGTAAGCTACTTGCGGAGAAAAAGAGAAGAAAATGCAGGAGAGCGGTATGATTTCAAATCTTAGACTGCATTTAAGAGAGATAAAGGTCTAGTCAGACATATTCTGAGACGACATATAGACATTCCAGTATGACAAGCTATGGAGGCATACTTCGTTCCTGTAGGTGATAAGTTTTGAGGAAGGCCCATAACAACACTGCCGGTATGCCAACAGTCATGAACAAACAGCTCTATCGCATATCATGAGACGAGCATTAACTCTAAACCAAGATGGACCTCGACCATCTGAGGTCAAGAACAGAAGACAGAGCATCTTGGAGGAAGTTATCGGCGAACATCGGAGAGGCAGCCGAGGCGTCCAAGTCAGATCAGAGCTATAGGAATGATGTGAACGGCGATATAACATAATACCGACAAGATCTCTAACTGTAAAGTGGTACTCACCATCAGTTGATCCCTGTCGCCTGCCATGATCATCATCCTGTCATCTTCACGACCCTTGCTAGATGACGTGGCCCCGTAGTCCTCCAAGGGGACCGAAGCGTTGCCGTTCAGGTAGTTCCGCTCCATCCTCTCACGTGACCTCTGACCTCGGACCCTCACGTGACCTTGATTGGGTTGCTCCACTCAGAAAACATACGAGACTAAATCAAGGCCTGCTTGTGATAAATTATATTAAAGTTATGTTACAAGATGATCAAACCAAGTCGTTTGATTAGAGTTCGACCTACATATATATAAATGTGGATTGCAATTTAAATCTTTCCACTCAAAATTTAAGGAAATGACTACAAGAAAAAAATCACTGAAAAATCTTTGAAATGATGAAGTACTACCAAACTCTGAGAGTTTCGGCGAAATGAAGAAAATTGATACTTAGAGCAGTTGAAAGACTGATTTCTGAGTAAGTTCAGTTACTAGATGGCGTGTTATAGATTTTAATCTAACTCTGTTAAGTAGTAGGCCAGAATAAGAGTTTTCTCTGTCAAGCGTGCTCAAAGGGTGTTGATGAGAGCGTTTTTAAACCCGGTAGTCCGTAATATCAGGTTCCGCTTAAGAAAACAACATAAAATGAGAAGTGAGATACTCTGTATTGGACACGTAGCTGTTCAGTGCACTCCAAGAAAACCGATTAGAATTTCCTCAAAGATAAAAAAAAATCCAAATAGCCGGTGTATTAAGCGTTAGGCTGTGGGAGATATATGGGTCTTGATGTGGACAAACTTCAGTGGTTTGAGCACAAGTTAATCCTCAGAGTCTTAGCTCTCAGAAATTTCTCCAGCAGGTGGGCAGGAGGGAGGAGTTCAGCCTCTCATAGTCCTGATGTCTAGTGTCCTTGCGAGGCAACCGGTGAATCTGTGAGAAAAGGGAAAGAATAAATGATGTATGACTTTAGTTTTATTAACTTACTCTCAACATTTTGTCATATCTGTGTATCTCTCGTTTTCTACGACATATCTAAAACTATCTCTCTTTCTTAATGTCTATTTATCTTTATACCTATCTGCCTTTATATCTTCTCACCGATTTACATATCCGTCTATCCTTTGAGCCTCATCTGCGTTTTACTCTCTATCTCTCTAACCTCTATCTTTGTCTTGTAGCCTTTTCTTTTACTCATTCGACGTTTTTTCTTCTAATCCTTTTTTTTTTAATCTCTAAATCTTTTTGCCTCAGTTTACATTTATTGCGTCTCAATGATCTGTCTGTCTGTCTGAATGTTTGTCTGGGTATAAAAGAGACAGGCACACAACTTTATAACTACGGGACTAAAAAAAGAAACAACACAACTGTAGATTTAACATATAAACGTTTCGCCTTTAATGTCGCTTCATCAGATTGTGTCTGTCTGTCTGTCTGTCTGTCTGTCTGTCTGTCTCTCTCTCTCTCTCTCTCTCTCTCTCTCTCTCTCTCTCTCTCTTCCTCTTTCTCTCTTCCTCTCTCTCTATCTCTTTCTCTTTCTGTCCTTCTCCTTTTAACTGGCCCTCCTTTGTTTTCTATTAACAAAAATTTCCTCTCTTTCTCTCCCATTCTTTTGTTCTCTCTCTTTCTCACATACACACACACACACAAAAGTTCCCGCTAAATCTCCATCTCTATCACTCTTGATTCCCGCTATCCTACTAAAACCGGAGATCCCGCTGCGAATAATTTCATTCCAACTCCCACAGCATGAATCAACGAACAAGAAGCACTCATGGCCAGTCATTAATTACATTCTAGTCACAGAGATCTGTAAAGCACTCTTTTTTTTATCTTGCCTTCTATCTCTGCACTCTCTTATCTCTACCTCTGTCTCTGTCTCTCTGTCTCTGTCTCTCTGTTTCTGTCTCTGTCTCTCTGTCTCTCTCTCTCCGTTTATCTCTGCCTGACTGTTGTCTCTCTTTCTCTCTCTGTCTCTATCTATCTATCTATATATCTTTCTCTCTCTATCTTTCTCTCTCTCTTTCTCTCTCTCTATCTTTCTCTCTCTCTGTCTCCGTTTATTTCTGCCTGACTGCTCTCTCTCTCTCCCTCTCTTGTTTCTTTTTAACAGAGATGTGGGTTCTGTTCCAGTCCATACGATTCGTTTAGTCTTGTTTTTTAACCTCTTTAGTTCTTTTTGTCGGCCTCGACTTAGATTTAAAGTTTACAATTGTTCCGCTTTTCCCTCTCTCTCTCTCTCTCTCTCTCTCTCTCTCTCTCTCTCTCTCTCTCTCTCTCTCTCTCTCTCTCTCTCTCTCTCTCTCTCTCTCTCTCTCTCTCTCTCTCTCCCTCTCTCTCTCTCTCTCTCTCTCTCTCTCTCTCTCTCTCTCTCTCTCTCTCTCACTCTCTCTCTCTCTCTCTCTCTCTCTCTCTCTCTCTCTCTCTCTCTCTCTCTCTCTCTCTCTCTCTCTCTCTCTCTCTCTCTCTCTCTCTCTCTCTCTCTCTCTCTCTCTCTCTCTCTCTCTCTCTCACATTCCTCTCTCTCTATATATCTATCTATCTCTCGCTTTCTCCCTCTCTTTTTCTCTCTCTTTCTCTATCTTTCTTTTCTTTCTCACTTTTTATCACGAGTTTAAATTTATCTTCCGATTTTCCTGTTCGCATCTTTTTTTCTCCTGTACCTCATAGATGGAGGTAACAATATCCTTTCAAACCTCCTATTTACGGTTCTGGCCATTTAAGAAAGTTCGTCATAGCAAGATATTAGCTAACAAAATCTGTAGAAACAGTTGTTTTTAATTAATTGACCACATTTGGCGCTCCTGTTTAATGCAAACTGATTTGTCTAGGCTACGGAGAAAACAGAAAATTTGTCAACGTATAATTCTTTAAAATATTGGTGTGCATCTACTTATGTACTCATGAATGATGTGTTATTTTGAATCACCATTTCTAGAAATATTAAAAAAAAATGCTATCATAAACCGGGCATGTATCACTACATTCAGGCTATGCGTAAATCAACGAGTGTTGAGACTAAAAAATTCACATAATGAACTTGGAACTATGACTCTATTGAAAACTACCAGTCCACAAAAAAAAGTTTTTATAAGAAAGAGCAAATACCTTCGGGCAATCTTCTGTCTAAAATCTTTTTTAAGAAACATGTTTCAAATTTTAGCTTTACATAAAGGTACTTCAAAGTTAGAAGTACAGGACGAAAGCACTCTCGCACGATTGAATTTGGTGTACTTCGTCACCCTCGAGAGAAGAGTTCGCTGTGTGCCGGAAAATATCAGTGGGGATTTTTTTTTTTTTCGCATTGTTTAAAAACAAAAAATATGACCAGTTTGTCAGGGGGAATCACTAACATTATTTCTCTTTTGTTTCTCGTCAAGGGGAAGTCACTTTAGCTAACACTTTTGCCTACAGGCATGGGATGAAGGTTTTCAAGACTTGAGAAATAGCTCAGGGCCGAAAGTCGAGTGTTTTTGTAGATCCAAGAACTCTATCGTGAAGAATATTTAAAAAAAAAAAGTTCAACTCTTCAATTCGCGTTTCTGTATTTTCCTTCCTTTGCAAAAGTACTGTCTATGATATTTTTCATTATAAACGCCCTTTTTTAAATTAGAGACAAAATACATTATGTCATTATTTTTACCCGTACGATTGACCTCCTTAAAAAGGAAACCATTCCCACTTAATATTTTCAAACGATAATGCTTAAAATATTTTTTTCATAATTTATAAACTTAAGTATTCACATTTTAAGAATATTAATTGTGCAATGTTTATTTATATCTGCAAGTATAATGTCTTTTTTAGAGTGAATAAAGGTAACACTTCTGTTGGGATAAGGAATTAGTATTGATAGAGGCATTTCATGATCGACGTTCAGTCCTATATGTAGACTTCAGATAAATATTGCGCATTAAAATCGGAAAAATGGTCTTATTTACTGAAAATGAGACAATCCGTTAATGTCCATATTGTTAGCTGCGTGGGATGGAGAAAATTTATAAAGACATCCTCTCACTTTTTTTTAAAAGTTCTATCAAGTGAGGGAATTTGCGGCATCTATGTATGCCTGGTTTGAAGGCTATTGGTTTAGAAACTTGAAGAAATGAATAGTGCGCCGCGCCTACACAGAACTCCTAAAACGTTCATTTCAGAAAAAACAAAATCTATTCGTTGAAGTTTTTATTGAAGAAACGCATTTAACACCATTCTCAAAATGCTGGAAAGTAGGAAAAAACTTTTTTTTTTCTTAGTCTACAAGTCTTTGCGTTTTCGTCATAGCATAAATCTTAGCATTTCGTTATGATCACGGCTTCTGTTACAATTATTTTTTTTTTCTGGCAGAGACTTTTGCTGAACGTATTTTCAAGTACCGATAAAACGCATTTTCAAATGAAATCCTGGAATTTTTATTTCAATTTTCTTCAAGCACGCGTTCTACTGAAGTTGCTATTTTACGACCTATGTATGATTTTAAATTTTCTTGTTAATAACCGAATTTTTTCAATGATACATAGCTTTTTTGTCAGATGGTCACATAAATCAAGATTTTTTTTCTATCATCGCAAACAAAACGTTAACAGCTCTGCAGCTTTTTTCAGCAGATGTAATAGCAAAGTACCTGTCTTTATTGTCGTTAAATTAAGATCTGCAGCTTTATATAATGAGGCTAGGATCATGGAAACCCTCTCAGCAACAGGTGTATTTTGAGTCGCACCTTTCCTAGTGAGTAGAGCCTAAACTCAATTCAAAAGACTTGCCAATCGCGTCATAGCGTTATAATTTTTGGATTCTAGCAACTTTCAATATAGAAAATCTATCAAATAATAGGCTTTATGATGATTCAGTCAAATATTGATAAAATCAACGTAAAGTATTCTTCACGTCAAACAATATGGTCATATATTTTAAACTGATTTGAAAATCGTGCACTACTAACAATAAAAGATACAACAATAAGCGTCGTTGAGTCTCGAAAATAGAGACATTTTTTGTATCAATCAATTTTTCTCCAGCACTTTAGCGTGAAGAACGCTTTAAAACACAAATCTTTAGTATTTGCATCTCCATTAGATTTATAGAAAAAAATCGTTGTACCTGAGTATAAACTCTAAAGTGATAGGTTCAAACGGCCATTGTTTATATCGTAAAACGTGCGATGATCAAACAATATATATAAGATTACTAGAAACTTCGACGTAATGATGACTTCAACTATGTCAGCTTTGTTGGATGAGAAAGAAAGACAATTTAAATTCTAGTTGTCGCCCATTTAGGTGAAAGAGCTACGTAGTCCGGGTTTTGTTTTCTTTTGTTTTTTGTTTGTTTGTTTTGTTTTTTTTTTCTTGTTTTTTTTTCTTCAAAATCTTTTCAGTATCTTTTGAAATTTCTCTGTAACCTGAATAAAACTGTTCTGTATATAATTGTCTTAATTTTATGCATAGAGATGCTTTTCATACTTATTTTTTTCTTCTTTTTAGAACAACACTGTTTATTGCTACATGTGTCATGAATTGTTTTATAACCATTCCTGTACAAATAGCTAAAAAAAAAGAAATTAAGCA
>JAWDGP010006306.1:92500-107500 GCA_033675545.1 Elysia crispata | reverse complement strand
ACCAAATCGCCTCTTTTTCCAGTCAGGCTATTATTGTTATTGAGATTAATCTGAAGAAGAAGCCCTGGCTCGTTTAAGAGGCAAGGCAGAGCCGATATTGTTAAGTAATAGCCATCGCTTGGCAAAGCTCTTAATGTTTAAGTAGGAACAATCAGCAGTATTAAATTGTCTTAGAAGTAATGTGGTGAACACCGGATAAACGTTTAGATTAAACGTTTGAAACTCGAAATGCAGCAATAATTATCATTTACGATCATGTGCTTGGAAAGCACTCTCGTCAAAGTTCCCTATATAGACAGCTACGCTAGAGGAGAAAGTTTATGCACCAAGTAAAAACTCACCGGCAATGGGCCAATGAAACAGCCTCACCCTGTACAAAAGAGAACCCACATCTACCGTTATTTTACAAGGCCATCTCTTCAAAAGTCTACCAAGCCTTAAGATCGGTAGGCTTAAAATAACCGCAAGAAACAACCAGCACACAATTATGAAATCAAATATATAAACAATAAAAAACTTACCCTCTTTTGTGTAAATTTTTTTTTATACCACAACCAGGCACAATGGTCTGTATGCACTGAAAGTGCAAATGTATTCCCTGTAAAGCATTCCCTTAAATACACAATCGCAAATTAAAATCCATCATCGAAGCAATCTGGAAATCACAAAAGGTCTGGACTCGTACCCGCACACACTAATAACACATTCCGCCATTTTAGAACGACAAAGCGTCTATTTATGTTACGATTATTTCGCGAAGCCCACATTTATTTACATTTGCTCTAAAGTTCCAATTCAGCGTTTGCGAGTACCCTGCGCGCGTTGAAGTTAAAAATGCCAAATAAATCGGCGTAAAATCTCGTAGTTTTTGGAAGAATGAAATCGTTGTATTTTTATCTGTGACACATCTATCCCACAAGCACAGTTTGTTCCTGTTAAGCTGTTTGAAAAGTTGTATTGCTGCTAAAAATATTCGTCTAGGAAAAATTATCCCAGCAACATTGATAAATAGAAGTACAGAGGGGGTAGGGTTATTTCAATTAATGTGAAAATACCAGCAGATGGTAATTGGTGTGGGTAGCGGGTGTTTCAGTAATTGCTGCATTATCTCATTACTGCTGTTACTTTAGTCTCAGTACTGTGCGGAATGAGTCAGAAAATGAGAAAGGGAATGAGAGACATAAATAAAGAGAGAGATAGGGAGGGAGGGAGAGAGAGAGAGATAGAGAGAGAGAGAGACAGACAGACAGACAGACAGAGATGAAAAAGTACAAAATGATATCGACAAATCTCGAGAGGAAAAAATTAATCTAGATTCATAAGTGTGGACCAATAACAGTTAAAAGGGAAGAGAAAATAAATAGGCATAATTAGAATCGAGATTAAGAGAGAGAGAGAGAGAGAGAGAGAGAGAGAGAGAGAGAGAGGGGAGGGAGGGAGAAGAAGAAATACAGAACTCTGAGTAATTATAGACATAAAAGAGTCTAATTACGGGAAAGATACATAGATCAGTACAGATCGAGAGATAAAGAAATATATAGAGAAAGAGAAGGAGAGAGAGAGAGAGAGAGAGAGAGAGAGAGAGAGAGAGAGAGAGAGAGAGAGAGAGAGAGAGAGATGCAACTCACATCACATGGTAGGCTGAATAGTTTAGATCTAGACCAGTGATTTTGTTATGAAAATATATGCACTGGAATGCTTGTCAGCAAACTCTACCACTGCCAATTAACTCTTCTCAACTGTATCAAGATAAAAAAAAAAAGGAAACGTAGATTTTAAAGTAAGATTTTTTTTTTCGTTTCAGTTCACACAATTAAAAAAAAATTCTCCCTGAGCTGAAAACTGTATCTTATCTTATTATATAAAGGCGGACCTAGATGATAACTCGGAATGCTACAAAACCAGGGTTGGTTCTCACACTGATAAATTTACTGCCGTTTATTTTGAGCTCTGCTCCCACTGGCAGTCAGAAGACATACTGTATAGTGTTAGAGAGGCACTGTGCTCTGTAGGAACAAACTTCTGGAAGCACACAAATTAGGCAAATATAGCTGCCTAACACAAATCTACATTGTGTGAGTGTCACTAGTGGAGAGAGAGAGAGGGGGGAGTATGGGAAAGGAAGGCCGGAATTAAGAAGACTTACTGTCCTAACAGTTCGTGTGTGTTTTTGTGTTGCAAGAGAGAGATAAACAAAGAAGAAAAAGAAAGAAAGACGGTGAGAGAGATTGAGAAAGAGAAAGAGAGAGAGATTGAGAGAAAAGAAGAGAAAGCTGCGAAAAATGAATTAGGTAGCATAAAGGACAGAGAGGCAAAAGAGAGAGAGAGAGAGAGAGAGAGAGAGAGAGAGAGAGAGAGAGAGAGAGAGAGAGAGAGAGAGAGAGAGAGAGGGAAAAAGAGAAAGAGAATGGGATTCCCATTGAACCAGTAATAGCTATTCTGTTAAAGTATTCTCTATCTATGACTGTGTCGAGAGAATAGCGATAATTTCAGACTAACCTTCGACAGTTTCTTTTCCTTCACAATATCACATCCAACTGCCACAAGTGACGCAGGGTTTTTTATCTATCAAACTAAAGTCCCCCTTCGGGCTTTCAAACTAAAATGATGACACCCGAAACTTACTATTCGATGGGGTGAGTCTTGAACACACGAAGGTCTTTGCGGATATCAGGGCGGACGTTCTAACCACATGGCCACTGATAATCTCCTTATAATCATAAGTGATATTTAAGATCACTTGAATCCTTATCAGCGTTTGGCAGGATAGGTAGAAACAAGTAATCACACAAGACCATAATTAATATGTCCTTTTCACAAAAAAAAAAAAATGTTAAAAAGGTAAAAAAAAATAGGAAAAACGTTTATTTTTATGTAATCAAAAAACATGAAAGCATTAAATTACAAACAGGTAATGAAATTTTATATAAAAAATTATTGCTATCCTATCTATGTTTCCTTGTTACCTTTTGCACAATATCAGCATTCTTTCTCTCTCTCTCTCTCTCTCTCTCTCTCTCTCTCTCTCTCTCTCTCTCTCTCTCTCTCTCTCTCTCTCTCTCTCTCTCTCTCTCTCTCTCTCTCTCTCTCTCTCTCTCTCTCTCTCTCTCTCTCTCTCTCTCTCTCTCTCTCTCTCTCTCTCTCTCTCTCTCTCTCTGTCTTTCTGTGCGTGTGTCTCAGTCCTTATCTCTCTTGTCTTATTCATTTCCAATAAACTTTTCTTTAACCTGTAATAGGCAGATTTGCAAAACGCAGTCCTGATCTGTATGCCATAAGTTGACAGAACGACCTCGGGTAGTGACGTCTGCCTACACATAAAAAAGACCTCCCCAAAAAATCACTAGTTTTTAAAAGAGACATGCTCAAACTGAAACTCCATCACTCTACCTCTAATTATAAGTATGATATTTCTTGCTGTGCTAATGCTCTAAATTCAATCACATGCTCAGAGCTTAATGAGTTTTATCATTTTTTTTTCGTGTATGAGTCTTAATTAGCGCTTTCTCAAACAGCAAGTAAGCTCTGAATTTATTGATATGACCATGGTTCTCACAAAACTATCATTGTCATTCCGTCCCAAGTTAAATATTACAGTTAAGGTTAAATGAAGTAAAATAATTCACAACTGCCACAATGGTTATTACATTTTTTTCCTTGTTTGGTCTTCAAAAAGCTAGCCTCGGGCTTGAAACTTGTTGTGTATTTGGTTTCTGCTGCAATCGGTACGTTAATTTTCAAACAGTTTGTTACTTTGTGATGGTTGCTTTTTTAGATGATAGTATATTCGTATTTCTGATTGGTCAAGAGTAACATAACTTGAGTCGAAAATTTAACGACATCACAGCTCTACTTTGATTAGGATTTCTGATGTGTGGGCGAGAAGAAAGTTGACATTTCTAATAAACCAGTCAGGCAGGCTATAACAATCAGTCAATTAATTTTAACAGTACAACCGGTGAAGCAGAGGCAACACAGAACAGTCGAAACGCCAGAAGTACTTTAGCAATGATTCAACCGAGGCTACGATGTTTACATTAATTATATCCCCTCACAGAGGGCAAAATTAATAATATGCGCTTCTAGCCTTTACTTTCTAAAGCTCTCCGTATGCGGGTTAACTCAGATTTAGTTGTGAGCAATTTCTCGGCGTCACTCAAGCAGGAGATAGATGCCTGAACTGTGTAGATACTGCAGATAACCGTAGGAATCTGTAATTCTCTTATTAAATAAAATTGCTGAACAAATCGACGCCTCAGTATTCATTTGTTCTGTGTTCAGTTTCACTAAAATTAGAGCCGTGCATTTCAGCCAACATGATAAAGAATATTTATAAAGATATAAAACAATCAATAGATTTAGATTTGAATGAAGTTAGATTATCATCCATATCAAAAGGAAGTGAATACCGAACAGCTCAGTACGTACCCTAAACAAACATACTGATTTATATTGTTTTACGTGGATCAGGCACATCATTTTCAGAAAAAAACAACTAACTAACAACCAAATAGAATAGAATAAAATCTTAGGTTTTCTGCAGTGTAACCACGCAAGATGAATCCAATTCATAGCTTAGAACTCACACTTATAGATTGTTTGGTGTAGATCCTTTCCACAAAGATCATCATTCTGAGGCTTTCTACGCGCTTAATAAACGTTAAAACGTGTTTATTCAATGCATGGGGTTTGAATCCATCAGGTTCCTACACATATCAAGGCAAACGTACTATCCAATAATTAGTCTTTCTGCGTCATTATCAAAGATGTCGAGTTATTGAAAGGAAGGCAGAGAAAAGAGACCCAGACAGACAGGCAAACAAACAAATAGAGTCAGAGAAAGAAAGGATGAAAAACGACATACATGCAGAGAGAGGAAAAGAGGAAGTGATACGAGACAGATCGATAGATATGTAGAGAAAGAGTGAGAGAAAGAGGGAGAGAAAGAGGGAGAAAGGGTGAGCGGCACACACAGAGATTTTATTTTACATTTGATAATAGATATGTATAGCTGATTTAAGGAAGCTAATAGAAGTGAATAAACGAGAGCAAATTCTTCACAGGAAAAACGACGCATAATTTGCACCTTCTTTGCTAAACATGGGCAAATATTATGCTAGCCAACGTTTCTTTAGCCAAGACATGACTGTTGTACTATGTTCAACTAGAAAACTATCAATCCTTCTTATGCACCCATGCCTCCTCTGTTACATGTTTACGTAAATTTACATGAATGGAGAAACCGGTAAAGAGTTGAATATAAATAATCCGGGTTGCTACTGATACATGTTTTCTGAACCAAAGGCAGGTATTTTAGTTTTGGTGTGAACAAAACAGTTTTTTCATTACTGTAGTAATTTGGGTGCTCCAAATGGCTTTGCTGGTTTTGTGTTGGAAAGAGAAATAAGAGTCAAGGAGTTCGATCTCTAGATTTATCATTTGGATGCCGGATTCTATTTAGTCAACCTAGTACTTGATCTGAAAGAAACTCTTGTCTCTGTATAAGATTATTAATGAAGAAGCATGAGGAAACAAAATCAGGAAATGAATCAAAGCGGTTTTTTTTTTTGCAGGAAGTGAATTATGATACTTCTATGGACAATGACTTTATTTCATCAAAAATTAAGATTTGAAGTGTTTTGTATGTAGGACCTTTTTTTTTCCTTTGTAGTTTTCATAAGCATGTGAATTTTTTACTAAAAACTTTGGAAAATGAAAATAAAGAGAATTTTTTTTTTGAGGGGAGGGAGATAGAAAGAGAGAGAAAGAGAGAGAGAGAGAGGGAGAGAGAGAGAGAGAGAGAGAGAGAGAGAGAGAGAGAGAGAGAAAGGGGGAAAAGGGGTGGTGGTGGGGGCAATAGGGAGAAAGATGGACAGACATACAGAGACAGATTGAGAAAAATAAAGCGTAAATCGTCGTATAACTTCATTACTATGGGACAAGGAAAAAATCAATGCAATAAAAAATATAACCCATAAAAACTCTTTTTTATTGCAGTTTCATAACAATGGAAAACAGAATGTGACTTACACAGGTTACTTTTCAAAAGAGAATACATAGCAAACATGAGAGATTAAAATTGTTAAAAAAGCAAAGAGGAAGGGAAGAGGGAAGGAAAGAGAAAGAGGAGAGAGAAAGACAGAGAGAGAGAGAGAGAGAGAGAGAGAGAGAGAGAGAGAGACAGACAGACAGACAGACAGACAGACAGACAGAGAGACAGACAGACAGACAGACACACACACACACACACACAGAGAGAGACAGAGAGAGAATCATACTCAGCAGTGGGAGAGGAAGACAGAAAAAGAAACAGAGACAATTATAAAAAGACAAAAAGTAATAAGAATAAGGACAAGCTTAGAGAGACCTACAAAAAATTCGGCTAAGAAGAATGAAGAGAAAAAGTCACCTTCATGGACACAGAGATAGACATTTTATGTCGTAACAGATGAAGACAAAAGTATTTAGACCGACGCAGAGTCTGAGCTAAAGGACCCTCTTTCTGGATAATTTGTACATCCCTCCCAGACAAAGAACTCATCAATTTCTCACCTAGATTTAGTTACCAGGACAACGACATCCAGGCACTAGAGTAGTCATCCTTGTCAAGTACAAGATTATTGACATCGTTTTCTCCACCTCTTTATGTATTTATCAAGGGCCTACAGCCGTGTCACGTGACATGCTCCGAGGAGTACTATTGTGTATAGATTATGTGAGAGAAATTCAAAGAACATATAAAGATTTAAACTTTTCAATGTAAAATTGAATAAATCGATTAATCAATTGTGGCCCAAAATTGCTGTGTGAAGATTTGCTTCAAAAAGCTAAATAGAAGTCTTTATTTTAGCTTAATTTCTTTGTTTCTTTCGTAAATGAAGGAGACTTTGCATCATAATCTCGAATGAGTACTGAATTTTGTTTGTGAATTGTTTTAGCAGGATAACTCTAGGTTTATAACACCATCTGAAGAAAAAAATACGTGTGCATTGTGTGTTTTTGTAAAGGACAAGTAATAATCTACGTAACACTTATACAGAGCCTTAAGGATTCCTAATTTGTTATTGAAAATAGTATGTTATGCTATTTTCAAAAATATATACAACAAAAGAAAAGCAGAGAGACAACAACAACAACAACAACAACAACAACAACAACAACAACAACAATAACAGCAACAAAAACACAATCACTACAATCACTATGCAGGATACTACTACTACTACTACTACTACTACTACTACTACTACTACTACTACTACTACTACTACTACTACTACTACTACTACTACTACTACTACTACTACTGCTACTGCTACTGCTACTGCTACTACTACTACTACTACTACTACTACTACTACTACTACTGCTACTGCTACTACTACTGCTACTACTACTACTACTACTACTACTACTACTACTACTACTACTACTACTACTACTACTACTACTACTACTACTACTGCTACTACTACTTCTTCTTCTGCTGCTGCTGCTGCTACTACTACTACTTCTAAGAAGAAGAAGAAGAAGAAGAAGAGTAATAAAAATTAATAATTAATAATATAATAACAATAATGATAATAATAATAATAATAATAATAATAATAATAATAATAATAATAATAATAATAATAATAATAATAATAATAATAATAATAATAATGACAATGATCTGCAACCAAGATATCAACCTGTTCCATTAATTGTCAACAAAGAACGGTAGACATATTCAAGTAAAGCTATTTTATTACCTTGCCACTATCACTTGTATTGCATGAGTTGTACAGCTTGTGACTAGATCTAGAATAATTTTAACTTTAGCAATCCAGGGTAACTCAATACATTTTTTTTTTTTTTAAATTAGGGCCTTACAATTTTTATTCTTTCTAATATTGTCTGAGCAGTTGCACGTTTTTATTTTGTATTGAAGAGGATTTTTTCACTGTATCAGGTGGACACTTATTGTATCTGTAAAGGGTCAACAGCACCACATTACGGTTTCAGAGGAGGGATACAACTGAAATGAGGGATGCTTAAAAGATTGCACCCAACCGTAGTTAAGATCTCTCCTTCATCTAATATGATTTTATAACAACGTGAGAAAAATTTCAATGACTCAAGGTTCTATTAATTTTCAAACTGTACTATAATAATATGAGTGGCTCTGGAGGATATATTATATATATATATATATATATATATATATATATATATATATATATATATATATATGTATGTATGTATGTTATTTTGGTAAAGTTTTGTTTTCTTTATTCTTGTAGACTTCCCCGCCAGTTCATTGTTGTTAAGTTAGCTTTCCTTAAGTGCAGTTTTATGGCTCTGGAGGCTATACGTCTGTTATTTTTGGGAAGTTTGCATTTCTTTAATGTAGTTGTCTTTCCGACCTGTTTATTTGAACTGACAACCATGTTTGTCTGTCATAAACTTATGTTTGTCATAAAAATGTGTACCTGGAAGTGTTTTTTTTTTCTGTTTCTTTTTCATCAAAACGCGTACCCTTTTCCGTTATAATTCTTTTTGTATGCCTACTTATTTCAATAGTTTTCTCTAAGCTGTGATATTTTTGTTTTTGTTTTTGCTCTTTGTTTTTGAAATATGGAAAACAACAACAACAACCAAAGATATTTATTTACCATTTCAATCCTAGTTTCTAGTAGGGCCAGAATGATCTACACTTGCCCTCAAGGTGGCGCTGATCACTTCCTCAATGAGCGTCGTGGAACTACTCAGCAGCGAAGAGCCAGAGTTTCCTCGAGGTTTATTTTCAATAGAATAATTATCTTCATGGTATTAATCTACGTATATATCTGTTAATCTGTCTATCTATCTGTCTATCTATCTATCTATCTATCTGTCTATCTATCTATCTATCTGTCTATCTATCTATCTATCTATCTTTCTTTCTTTCTTTCTTTCTATCTATCTATCTATTTAACTATCTAACTATCTTTCTTTCTTTCTTTCCTTCTTTCTATCTATTTATCTATCTTTCTTTTTTTTCTTTATCTCTATCTTTCTTTTTTTTCTTTATCTCTATCTATCTATCGATCTATCTATCTATCTATCTTTATTTCTGTCTATCTATCTATCTATCTATCTATCTATCTATATATCTATCTATTTTCCTTTCTTTGTATCTATCTATCTATCTTTATTTCTGTCTATCTATATATCTATCTATCTACCTATCTTTCTTTCTGACTATCTATCTATACATCTTTCTATTTATCTATCTATCTCTCTTTCTATCTACCTTTCTATCTATCTATATATCTATCTATCTATCTATCTTTCTTTCTTTCTTTCTGTCTATCTATCTATCTATCTATCTTTATTTCTTTCTTTCTTTCTTTCTATCTATCTATCTATCTTTCCATCTATCTATCTTTTTTTCTTTCTGTCTATCTATCTATCTATCAATCTATCTATCTATCTTTCTATCTATCTATCTATCTATCTATCTATCTATCTATCTTTCTTTCTTTCTTTCTGTCTATCTATCTATCTATCTATCTTTCTTTCTTTCTTTCTATCTATCTATCTATCTTTCCATCTATCTATCTTTCTTTCTTTCTGTCTATCTATCTATCTATCAATCTATCTATCTATCTATCTATCTATTTGTCCAACTGTCGACCCGCCATAAATCTAATTATTACTTTAATTATATACTTGTCTATCCATCGAATTTCCAACTTATCCATTTTATTCATCTACCCATAAATTTTGTTATCTCTCCATCTATCGATCTATTATTTTCAATCTATGCCTCTCTAGATTTCATTATCAACCCCCCTCTTTACTTTTTCAATGTCGCTTTATCTTATTTTCATCTGTGCAATTCTAAATATCTGTAATTGCGTCCCTTGTATTTTGTTCTAATTTTTAGAAATTGATGTGCTTTTTTTCATTCACCAAAATTTTTCCGGGTGTCTATTCAACTCTATTTAATTGTTACTCTCTAAAATTTCCATTTTTCCTTATGTCTCTCTCTTATACTTATTCTTCTTTTTAATTGATCTCTTTTTGTTTTATATCAATTGGTTTGTAAACTTGTTGTTTTTTTTCTAGCCGTCAGTTCGTATGTTCCTCTACCTTTCTATTTCATCAACGAATCTATCTATCTATCTATCTATCTATCTATCCATCTATCCATCCATCTTTCTATCTATTTATCTATCAATCTATCTATCCACCCATCTATCTATCTATCTATCCATGGAATAAATGAATCGGTTTATACATCCATTTTTTTATTTATCTTTTTATCTCCCTGTCTATTTTTCTATCTACTTCCCTTACTTTCCTTCCTGTCTTTCTACCTTTCTCACCAAAATATTCCTATTTCTCATTCTCATCATCTATTCATTTATTTATGTATATAACTCATAGCCTGATCACAAAAAAGTGACAATTCGATAAATCAGAAAAAAAGCCAACATGCTACAAAAGCGGATGGAGATGTCCGTGTAAACAGTATTACAGGGCTTGATTTAATTCGTAGGGGAATGACAATCAATAACCTTTGTTAGGGTTTTATTACTTGTTTTCACCGAACATCTGGGCTAAATCCTGCTGTCTATGGTTTATTCGGAAAATTTCACAGGAAGTCTTTCATATTCGAATTTGGCCAAAAGCAAAAACTTGTATTACATGACATTCCTTTCATATTTGAAAGATTTATTTGAAATACAAAGCCTTGTCTACGAACAAAAATTAGTCACAACACTTTGGTCTGAGGCGAAATTTTATAACCATACGTTAAAATTATTTTCTCTAACGTTTTCTATCTTTTTACTTTTCTTTCCCTTTGCAAACTTATTTATTTTAATTGCTTGGATGAATGCAATGAAATATGCCTTAAACTGATGTACATTTATTATTATATATTGTCTATCCGCCGTCTCAGAGCACGTAAGTACTTGTTTTCGTATCAAACCAGCCTCCAAAATAGAAGATCAAGACCCTCAGCGCAATCAAAGACAATGAGTGGCTGATACTCTCATCTACATTTTCTTCTAATACTTGTTCATTATTGACCACAATTGCCGCCCGTACATTTTTGAGCAACGTTACTGCTTTGGATCTTAGCAAAAAAAAAAAAAATGCAGAACAATCAAAGACGTTTCCTAATTCTCGAGCCCTTTGAAAATCCTTTATTCGAAATCTCCTTTTTCAGTATCAGCAACACTGTAATGAAAAACTTGAAGCTTTTTTGAAGAATTCTTTTTCAAGTCTATTTTCTGAGGTTTTGATCGACATGTCGAAAAAAAGCTCCGGTTTAAATATTATTTTGATGTGTATTATTAATTCAATACACCCCTTGGCGTTTTATGTAAAAAGATCAATACACATTTGTGTACGTTTTTCTTTTCTTCCATCATTTCTTATCGATTTTAAGCACTCTTAAGCCCTTGGGTTTTTCCATTACCTCAAAAAAGCGCAGTGTCCAAATCTCCCTAGGCGCAGCTCTGAGGTATCTCTTGTATTAAGGGCAGAGCATGCAAAGAAAGAGCATTATTTTCTTCCAACTAATACTTCGTGGTTTTAGAGCGTTTTCTACATTCTATCAATAATGCAGCAGCTGCAGTCACTTGATTTTAAGGAGATTCAAACAAAAAAAAAAAAAAAAAAAAAAAAAGAGAATTCAATATTAATCACTGGTAATTATCAGAAAATGTATTTTTTTCTGAATTGGTTTATTCCCAAGTGCAGTTATACGTCGATTTTAATAGAGTTCGAACCAACAAGCATTGAGTGTCACTTTCGATGTTTTATCCAGTATAATACACTTTCTATTGATGTGAAAAATCACAGTTACATTGCAGTTTATTTAAGTCGCAATATTATAAGGCATTACCAAGATGATAAAATATTCACCCCACTGTTTGACCTGACCTGGACCTGTTTCGGCTGTTTAGTTGTGGCTTTAATTATATTTAGGTGTTGATATTTAGAAGTCCCAAAGTAAAGATGTGGTTAAAAGTAAAGTGTGGTAAAAACTTGATAAAAAAAACTGGGTTCTAGTAGACAATATGTATGAACCTCATCAAATAACTGAAGCTGTAAAACAGCAAGACAAAATGGGGAAAGCGCTGGGGAATAGTGAACTAAAAAGACAAACGGAATCGTATATCGGCAGCCAAAAAATAAGGACACTCAAAGTGGACAGCAGAAAAAAGACAGAAAGAGAAAGAGAGAAAGAGGCAAACTGCAAGAAGCACAGGGAGAGGGCGAGAAAATCAAAGAGAAAAAGAGCAAAAGACGATCCCAAAAAATAATTAAAAAAAAATTAAATGGAGCAAAGTAACAAGCAGATAAAATTCTTGAAAAGGAGGAAAAAGACAGGAAAGACAAAAAAAAAAAAAAAAAAAACACAAAAAAAAAAAAATCAAAAACAAGCAGGCGTGATGAAATAAGCGAAAGTAACTACCGAAAAAAGGCAGCCGCTGGCTGAGGGACTCGACTACAAACGAACTACTGACAGCGAAACGTGTAGATCAACCCAGAAATATGTGACAACATCGAGACTTCAAATAAAAAGGAACAGATGAAAGAAGAAGAGAGAAGAAAAAGAAAGGATGACAGCGCTATAATTGTGAAGAAAAATTAAAAGAAAGTTGGAAAAATCAACAGGTCTCTGATCACTGGTTCTTTTTTTTTATTTAATTTTATTTATCGTACCAACCAGCATCCTGTAACTCTATAAAATTGTTTAATATTTGATACAGAGCGCCCTATACACGGATACCTCAAACCCCGATCAAGCTGGGTGAAAATGAAAACATAGGGTTCCAAACTCACCGACAGCCTGATAAGTCACTCGCTCTCCAAGCGTTACGATAAAAGAGTAAAGCTTAGCATCAAGAATATTATGTAAATTCAAATTGAAATTTGACTAACAGTTCTTCTTGAAAAATTCCAATGTGTCAGTATCATTATTTTCATGTCTTGAGAAGCAAAACTTTTCCTTACAGTGAGAGGTTTTTATGCAAACCAAGTTTCGCTTGGATCTAACCACGGGCGTTTTCTGGTTGTAACAAACTGGTTCTCAGACAGCAGAGTGAATGAAGGGGGAAAAAATACAGAACGGCGTTTGATAAAGAGAACATTAAGACAGGGAACCACTCACTGTCGCTAAAAGTATCCTATTTAGTCCACAGAAGACTCGATGGAGAGGGAGAGAGAGAGAGACATAGAGAGACAGAGACAGAGAGAGACAGAGACAGAGACAGAGACAGAGAGACAGAGACAGAGAGAGACAGAGACAGAGAGAGATAGAGAGAGGTAGAGACAGTTAGACAGAAACAGAGAGAGATAGAAATTTAGAGAGAGAGAGAGGGTGAGAGAGAGACAGAGACTGACAGAGAGAGAAAAAAAAAAGAGAGAGGAAAAAAGAGAGAGAGAGAGAGAGAGAGAGAGAGAGAGAGAGAGAGAGAGAGAGAGAGAGAGAGAGAGAGAGAGAATATTATGAAAGCGAGGGGAAACATGGAAAAAAAAGGATTTTCTCGTTTTTCTACGCGCAAAAATCAATAGCTTTTCATTCTGAGAATCTTTGATGGAAGTCCCAAGGGAGGAAAGCTTCCACTAATTCAAATGGATAGAATAACGGTTTCGACAGAAACGGTATGCTTTCATAAATTATTGACATTGGAGACGAATTCTGATAGCTGCTATAGTAATATTTGAGGCTTTGATTTTTATAGAGAAAGTTATCATTCCTGGATTATATTTTTTCCTAATATTTCATCATTATACTACTTGTACCAACACGAGTATGGGAAACTAGCTAATTCTCTTCTTTTCTAATGTATTTACAGACCGATTTCCACGCGTATTACAAAGCTATGATTATGCACAAAACATGCTTTGAAAACGCATTTCCTTGCAAGAATTCATAACTAATCAATTATTTTAAACTGCACGATAAAGAATGACAAAAATGATTTATAAAGACAGGGAACGACTTACTGTCGCTAAAAGTATCCCTCTTAGTCCACAGAAGTCTCGGTGAAGAGAGAGAGAGAGAGGGAGAGAGAGAGACAGAGACAGAGAGGGAGAGAGACAGAGACAGACGGACAGACAGAGACAGAGACAGAGAGAGACAGAGACCTAAAGTCAGACACAGAGAGACAGTTCAAACCTTATCCGGCAATTAAATGAGTTTGGGATTGAATCCGTAGGACGCAACTATCGGGCTTAGAAATGTAGTAGTTAACATGCTTATTTATTTCTTTGCCATTCATTAAGCACAGTGATATCTGCATGAATTCTAAACATACTGTCTATGCTGCGAGTTTCGTATCATGAAAACCTGGATGCCTTCATGTTTTCAATAAGCGAAAAAGAACTACTCTCCCCTTACTTAAGAATCATTTACAGAGCTAGAGTTTTAAAAAAAAATAAATCAAGAAGGTTTTTTTAAGCAAAATCAACACCACCCGAGACAAATACATAAAATTGGCATTGGCTGAAAATAAAGAGAGAGAGAAAGAGAGAGAGAGAGAGAGAGAGAGAGAGAGAGAGAGAGAGAGAGAGAGAGAGAGAGCAAGAGAGAAAGAGAGCAAGAGAGAGAGAGAGAGAGAGAGAGAGAGAGAGAGAGAGAGAGAGAGAGAGAGAGAGAGAGAGAGGAACAAAGTGCTTTTCATCCGCTACTTTGTGTTTCAACAACTTTTTTTTACAATTATAATGAAGTACCAAGAAGTTCGTTTTAGGAGTCTCGAAAATTTCAAATAAACCAACCACCCAACCAAGTAATCAACCTTCTATTCAATCAATCAATCAATCAAGCAATCAATCCAACATACAATGGCTGAATCAACCGTCAGTAAATCGAACAATTAATTTATAAATTATTCGACCCTTATAACCAACGCTGGCATATTATGATCAAGTCAAAGGAAGAAACGCAAAATACTAGCAGTCTAACCTCTCTCTCTCTCTCTCTCTCTCTCTCTCTCTCTCTCTCTCTCTCTCTCT
>JAWDGP010006306.1:0-80000 GCA_033675545.1 Elysia crispata | reverse complement strand
CTCTCTCTCTCTCTCTCTCTCTCTCTCTCTCTCTCTCTCTCTCTCTCTCTTTCTCTCTTTCTCTCTTCTTTTCTTTCTTTCTCTTTCTCTAAAAATACTTTTTGTATGAAATATACAATCATACGGTTTTTGTCCTTTGCGCTAAGCTTTGTGATATTCAACACCCCCTCTTTATGCATCGAGGTTTAGATACAGAATCACCCAATTAAAATCAGCTCGCTTCAGGGGAACATTTGCTTAACATTAACCCTTCCGGATGTTCATCGTCGTTTTTTTCTTTAAATGTGTGTAATGTTTTAAGCAGACTTTCACTTTTAATAAGTTAAATATTCCGATCCAGAGATGTTTACTTTAACTTGACTCCGCTGGATGAAGAACGTCACTTGACAAGACCCAGACTTACACCCTTTCAAAAGTTTTAGGTTCAAGATTAATTTTTGTCCCCTCCCCCCCCTCTCTCTCTCTCTCTCTCTCTCTCTCTCTCTCTCTCTCTCTCTCTCTCTCTCTCTCTCTCTCTCTTTCCCCAAATTAACAATACAAAAAGTTATACTGAGTGCAAATAGAAAAAAAGACATAGTTTCATGCCTTGTAAAGCTCGGTTCTTTATGGACCAATTTTTACTAATTAGAGGTTAAAAGCTTAAATTCCATTTTTCTCAGATATTTTATAACCACATTTATGACAACACAATTTTTCTTTTTGTGCTGCCAGTCAGCAAGATGGTAGTAAGGTATTATCATCGTGGAATAGTTATTCACACAAGCAATGTGTGTTTTATGAGTCACGTTACGATTGCAACGTTAAATTTATTGTTCCAAACCGAAAATTCTCATTCAATTGACGTCATCAGATAAAATATAAGTTTATTCCAAAATTTCAATGTTTTCATTCAAAATATTTTTTTTCAAATGGACCTGGAAAGGCAATAAGACGAAGATGCGGATCACCTGTGAAAATTAAGCCCAAATCTCCGGAGTTACGGATATAAGGAAAGTTAATATCCTCTCCTATTGAAAACCTGCAGCATGATAACGATAACTCAATTCGGTTTCATGAAGTGGATAATTACAGCAATTAATGCGATAGTTCGATTTCATTTTAGGTTATCTGGCTTACAAGGTTGTATCGAAGCACATCACCCCATCTTTTCAACAAAATGTTGATTCTTCATAGAGCTGCTGCTTTTGTTACGTCAGCTGCTTTTGTTATGTCAGCTGCTTTTGTTGTTGTTACAATATTGAGGGAAATGAATGCTAGGCTTGGTTTTGTTATGTCCTCTCATTCTCATGCAATTTAAATTCACCAACCATTCATTCTCTTTGTTTATTAAGCATTGATCGCTAAATGTAGAAATATAACCTAAGTTCTAAATAGAAAACTCTGAATCTCTAAAGATCATTTTATATCATTGAATAGAATCTCCTTATCTTGCCTTTGAAGATAAGGCGCCTTTAACCGGAATGAAAGAGAGTCATATATTTATATATAATATATTATATATATATATATATATATATATATATATATATATATATATATATATATATATGCAGCGAGAGAGAGAGAGAGAGAGAGAGAGAGAGAGAGAGAGAGAGAGAGAGAGAGAGAGAGTTACCAATATTGTATCCTCTACTCTGTTTTCTTTCATATTTGTTACTCTTTGGAAATACTGATGCACCCCAGCTTTTTTTCAAAAAGCTTGATATCTTAACATGCAAGAACACAAATGAAGCATAATTAACTCTAAAACTAGCAACTTTGCCCTTCACATCCTACTCAATCGGAAATCTCCGATATCAATTTGGAAATCCAGAATTAACAACTCTGTATTGATTGACCCCCCCCCCCCTCTCCCACCCTCCTCTCTCCCTCTCTGATAGTATAGGAATAGGGGTATACGCTGTGCTCTGAACAAATCTTTTCATGTGACTGAGGGAAACTTCGGAGATTTAAGGTAACAGTTACCGGGAAACTTCTTGGTGGACAATGTAAGGTCTCCAGAGACCAGAGCCCACCAGTCGACTGATTAATTATGCCAAGGATGCAGTATAATTAGTGCTTCAGGGACCATCCCGGGGTAGAGAACTCTCTCATCGACTTTGGGGATGAAAATATTTGAGGGACTCTTACTTCCTGGTTTCTGTGACATGCTGGTTTTGCTCACACCGCCTTTTATTAAAAAAAAAGAAAAAAGAAAAAGAAAAAAAAAAAACAGGAATTTTATATGAATTTTGTAAACTGCATGTCTTTGCGAGTTTTCCCAGCGATATACACAGGGTCTTACAATGAATAGGGTCTGTGAAAGAAAAAGAAAACAGAACAAAGAGAAAAAAAAGATAAAGAGAGACAGATATACCTACATAGGTACACTGAGAAAAAGTCGCGCAATCTAATAAGTACTTAGATAGATTATATAATCAGATTGACAGAGAGAGAGAGAGAGAGGGGGGGGGGGAGAGAGAGAGAGAGAGAGAGAGAGAGAGACAGAGACAGAGAGAGAGACAGACAGACAGACAGACAGACAGACAGACAGACAGACAGAGACAGACAGACACAGGCAGAGAGGGACAGAGAGAAAGACAGACAGACAGACAGACAGATAAACAGACAGAGAGGGACAGAGAGAAAGACAGCGAAAGACAGACAGACAGACAGACAGACAGACAGCAGAGACAGAGACAGAGACTGTGATAGACACAAACACAGAGACATTGAACGGTAGACAGAACGGTATACGGACCTACATGCAAACATCTAGAGGCAGAGAGAGAAACTGAGGAAGAGAGAGAGAGAGAGAGAGAGAGAGAGAGAGAGAGAGAGAGAGAGAGAGAGAGAGAGAGAGAGAGTCACAGAGACTGTGATAGACACAAACACAAAGACATTGAGTGGAAGACAGATCGGTAATCTGACATTATTATATGCAATCATCTAGAGGCAGAGAGAGGAACTGAGGAAGAGAGAGAGAGAGAGAGAGAGAGAGAGAGAGAGAGAGAGAGAGTCACAGAGACTGTGATAGACACAAACACAAAGACATTGAGTGGAAGACAGATCGGTAATCTGACATATATGCAATCATCTAGAGGCAGAGAGAGGAACTGAGGAAGACAGCTAGGGACAGTCCGTCATAGAGACACACACAGAGTTTAGGTATACTTCAGACAGGTAATGATACCCCGGCACCCAGACAGCAGACAGCAGACAGCAGACAACTAAAATACAACGTCAGGAAGGTAGATACTTCTTCACAAAGAAACAAAGGTAGGTACACAGACTGAGTGGTAAAAACTGATGAAGATGGAGAAGTCGAAACAAGATAATGGTACCTCCATACCCATTCTTAAAAAGAAAATAAATGAAACGTGTCTCTCAACAAGAAGACAATGTTTGAGCCTATGTCCACATTTAATAGCGAATCTCATCGATAAAAACCCGTTAAACACAAAAGAAATAAATCAGTTGTTAAATATCACACTGAGGTCAGGAACATTTTCTTCTTTTTTGTTTCATTCTTTTCGATTTCTACGACTTTTATTTTGCACAATTTTTGCTCACCTCGAAAGGCGTTTAAAAAACAGTAAGCATGGTTTGGTGTCAAAAAGTACATTATCATTAACAGTTAAAACTATTTGCGTGAGCTAAAGCTAAAAATTGAGCTGTGTTGTGGTGTTATTTTTTAAAAATTAAAAAAGTTTGTCTTTGTCTTTCTCTGCCGAATATCTATTACTGTACTAGTGCAAGCGGAGAAAATAATAAGTCTATTTGAAAAATGTAAATAAATCTATAGACCTTTTTAGATTTTCGCTCTTACATAGGTTTAAAAATAAATGCGCTCCAGGCCCTTTTTGCAGTAATTCATGGTCCCATAGGCCTAAAAATGAGCATTTAAAAAAGATTTAAAAATAGATTCGAAAGTAACAACATTGTTTGATTTTCCATATTTTCTTCTTCGTGTATATAAAGTCAATTTGCTATCGATCTATCAATTTCTCTATCAATTTATCGATCGATGAGCAATGCCATTATCTGATTATGCATCCAAAAAAAGATGACTTTTTATCCACGTAATCCTTTATCTACCTCATCACTGTCTTGTCTTTCTACTTAGGTCAACTTCAAATAAACGCACAAAAGCGTGAAGCAGAGGTCTAAAAATGAAATAATTTCAATAAATTCAAATTTTTTTTTATGCTTGCAAGTATAACTCCTCAGCTATGCAATGAAAAAAATTGATACAACTTTAAACGATTTGTCAATAAAAGATGTTTTCAAACTCTCTCCATCAAAGTATAGCGCGCTTCTATCACAATTCGCGATGTCATTTTTACTCTAAAACATCGCCCGTACGGTAGGGAGTATTTTTTCTTAAGGTCTTTTTTGTTTCTTTGATTTATTGGAGTAACAAGGTCCATCGATTTTCAAGAATTGAATTGTATGAAGGAGTTAAAAATAGGACAGTGATTCTTCTCAATAACTTCTGCTTTAAAGATTATAAAAAAATAAATACAAATGATCTACTCTCTTTGTGCGCCCCCTCCCATCCCCCCCCTCATTCCCCCTTCATTCTCTCTCTCTCTCCCTCTCTCTCTCTCTCTCTCTCTCTCTCTCTCTCTCTCTCTCTCTCTCTCTCTCTCTCTCACCCACTCTCTCTCTCTCTCTCTCTCTCTCTCTCTCTCTCTCTCTCCCCCTCTCTCTCTTACTCTCTCTCTCCCATCCTTATTTTCTCCCGTCGATTCTTTTTATCCCATTATAGTTCTTTCCATGTTTCTTCTTTCTAGCTCATCTGTCTGCCTCTATATCTTCTCATTTTTTTTAAATCTACTTCATTGTTCTGTATTTCATGATTTAGAGAATTTGTGAAATCAATAAATCAAGTAATTATGTGTATGAAGTAAATCTTATCATTTATCATACCTTTATTAAACCTAAAAAACTACTTAATCTAAAATGTTGATGAGATTTTGAAAGAGTGTAAAGAAATAGCTTAGTATTAATATTGCTGAAGAAGAAAGACAATTTTGTATAAGGTTTGTAAACACTGAATTAAAACCTGTACTTTTTTCCTTTCATATTTAGTAAATAAACTTTCCGAACCGTCTCAGCCTTATAAAACTGATGATGATAATGTGTAAAGAGAATGTCAGCCAAGGAGAACATGAAAGAAAGAGAAAGTAAATAAGAATAGAATCTAATAAAAAAAAGAGACGAAAATTAGAAAACGAGAGTTAGAAAGAAGGGAGAAAGTTTTTCAAAAAATAGCAGAAAAATTGAGAAGAGAGAGATTAAAAATGGGGGGGGGGGGAGGGAAGGGAGAGAAAATACATAAATATAGACAGATAGATGGAAAGACAAAGATAGGATAAGGGAATGATTGAGAAACTAAAAAAAAAATATGTGGAAGGCGGAAAAGAGAGAGAGAGAGAGAGAGAGAGAGAGAGAGAGAGAGAGAGAGAGAGAGAGAGAGAGAGCATTGTAAATTGATGATAATTTCAATACTATAAAAATCAATACACCTAACACACACGCATCGATGAGCGCATCATTTACAAAAGTTAAATTTCTTTTATCCTCAATATAATGCATTTATTACTTACGTGCACAGCGATATCATTCGCCAGTTTTATCCAGGTATCGAAAGAAAAAGGCAGAAGATCTAAAGCGCCAGTTCTAACACTCATAAATTGATCATAGTTTAGCTCCTTCAATGTAAATGCGAAAAACATTCATAGGAAATAATTAGTTCTCGAGCTTTACTTGTTTTAGCTAACCCATATTTATGTTGGAAGAGGACCTCACGACGGTTTTGGATCTGTTTTGGAGTTTATCTATTGAAATGTCACAAGATGTATAACACAAAACTTTTTGTGAAAGGTCCGAACTGGCTGGAGTTTAACGGAGTAGCTCTCTCTCTCTCTCTCTCTACATACCGCTTATATAGGTAACTAGTCCGTTTTGCGAAAGTGCAGAGTGAGAGCTATAAATTGTGCTTTTGTTTGGTTAAGGGCACATAAGCAAGAGCAAAGTATATTTGCTTCATATTTTGTTTTAATAATACAACATGAAAGTATTTTTTTTTAAATACAAAACTTATTAGGACTTAAGGTCAAGGATAAAATTACACGAAAAAAAAAAATAGTAAACTGCGTAGATGATACATTAACCACTCTTCAGAATAATGCCTACATTTACTATTTAAAGTGAAGACTAAAGACTTATTTCAACGAAGAATTGTCCCAATGATTCACCGCAATACTTTGGATACAGTACAATATTCTATCATCACACGTATTAGCTGCCTAATTGACACAGATCGCACGTAGGTAGGTGCAAAGACCCACAGCAATATGGCAATAACTCGGCCGCAAGATGAATATTTGCCAAGGTTTTTCTGGTTGCGACAGTGTGAGCAGTGAGTTTAGCAAATCGCGCTGTCTGCACACGAACATACATCTCTTCACAGCTTCTGTTTGACAAGGTATAAACTAAATTAATGGTTGACGCGCCATCTGTTACCGCTAGTCTCGCGAACTAGGTCGTGCACAGGTCTTACGAGGAGAAACACAATCAATAAAAATATTGGTCTTTTTTTTTAATGAGAATAACGCTATTTTATCGCATGTGAGATTTAACGTTATTACAATTTTATCTCTTTTGTCATCGTTACACTTGCGAGTTTTATTGCTTACAGTGTGTTTTAGTGTGGGACTTCATCACGTACAAAAGATGCTATGAGATTTTACATGCTTGGCAGAGTGATTCGCGAAAATCAATTACCCTGAAAATAGTTATTACAATAACAATTTTGACTTTTCTTCTGCATCTCTCCTTCTCTCTGTCCGTTTTTCTTATATTTTCCTGTCTTTCTTTCACTCCTTATCCCTTTTTCTTATATTTTCCTGTCTTTCTTTCACTCCTTATCCCTTATTCTTACATTTCTCTCTCTCTCTCTCTCTCTCTCTCTCTCTCTCTCTCTCTCTCTCTCTCTCTCTCTCTCTCTCTCTCTCTCTCTCTCTCTTTCTCTCTCTCTCTTTCTCTCTATCTTTTTCTCTCTTCCTCTTTCTCTCTCTCTCTCTTTCTCTCTATCTTTTTCTCTCTTCCTCTTTCTCTCTCTCTCTCTCTCTCTCTCTCTCTCTCTCTTTCTCTCTTTTAATCCTTGTCCCATAAGTGTTTGGCGTCTGGTTTAACAGTAGACTGTAGACTCTCGTGTAGGTGGTTTGTGGTTCGAGTCCTGACTCCGCAAAGTGTGAATATGTAAAAAAATCTTTAGAGCGGGAGATAAACATGAGGCCCAAGTTCAAATATAGATTGAAGATCAAATATTTGCTACCACTTATTATAGTAAAGATTTAATTAGTAAAAAAAAAAAACTTTTTTTCTTGACAATCATTGATTTCATGGAAACGGTAGGCATCTTGAGAAAATACCAATCTTTTTTAAAATGCATAGGCTCTTCTGTTTTCTTTTCACTAATTAAGTCGAAATTTGGAATACAAGTTTAAAACAACTTATATAAAAATTGCACGTGATAGAAAAATACATAGTACAAAATGAAGATAACTTATGGAAATTATAGAGATAGCTATCTATGGCCCATATTAGTGGATAAACATGCTATTCAAACCAAAACAGACAAACAATGTAGTTTAGACAACAAAAAATAAAAAGCCGTTTTCTGTAGAGATTTACCAATTTTTTTTAGGAAGAAGGAATATCCTACAGGTTTAAATTAAAACAAAATAACGCTAGATCTCATTTCCTTTCGCATATGATAGGACAAGAATAGTTCTAGTTTTCAAATTAGGTCATATGGGTACATTTATAGAGAGAAGGGCTCGTTCTAACCCTTCATTATTGGTAAAGTACTTCATCGACAGTAAGAAAAGCAATTCGAAAATAGGCGTAACATTTGAAGAAGTCACTCTACCTCCAACAATATTTACATGCTGGATACGCACTTATTATAATAACAGAAAAACGGTAAAATTACACGCAAATAGTTTAAAAATTATATTCATTGCTTGATTTAGTTATTTCAGAGTATACCAAGCTATCGACCAAAACCTTTCGAAAAAGGATCAAAGTGTAGACATACATTTTTAATCGATTTGATATCAAGGACTTTGTATTATAGATAACACTGGTACGTGTCTCTCCAAGCTGGATTCAAGGGAAATAACTTACGATGTTTTCACATCCATGTGCAGTCAAGTTACAACTCTTAGATTATTATAATTTGCGTCATGGAAGTCTACGGAACAACTTTACGTGTATAGTTCAACGTAACACTGACATGGTGCAAAACAGCATATTAGATTTTTAAAAAAGTCGGTGGGTAAAAGGCTGGGAGGAGAAAACTAAAGAACCTGAGTAGATTTAATAGTTAGAGCTACTCACAGACGGTAGCAGTTTATTCTTTCTTAAACTTCAATTGTTCAAAACTAAAAAAAAAAACTAAAGAAAACTAAAGAACCTGAGTAGATTTAATAGTTAGAGCTACTCACAGACGGTAGCAGTTTATTCTTTCTTAAACTTCAATTATTCAAAATTTATTAGAATATATTGCCTTTGCTTCACAAAAGCCTGTTGAAATGATTTTAAAAATTATAAATATTCATTCGATACGATAAAACGTGAATGGAAAACATTACTGCAGAAAACACGTAGCATGCAATTAAAATAGAAGTTTTCTGATCGTATTTCAAAGGAGTTGCCACGGATAATAGCTTCAAAACATGATCAATGCGATAAAATACCCAAATAGCCTAATACTCATTTTAATAATTAAGAAGACGACCCTTTTCTTTTATTCTTAATAAGAGAAATATTCATTAAAACGAAAAAGTCGTCAAATTAAGTAGAGCGTGTGGTTTTTTTTTCTTCACAAAAGGATATTACGGTGTTCATTTTAATTTCTAATTTTTTTTTTAATCGTTGTATAGCCTTAGTATATCTCTGGGGTACATGCGGCAACCTCGACTTCCGCTAGAAACACAAGTGTAGTATGTAGAGACTTTAAAGTAAAATCGTCTACAATATATATATATATATATAACTACATTCACGACATATATATAATATATCTGTGTGTATCGAGAGAGATCGAGAGCGAGAGAGAGAGAGAGAGAGAGAGAGAGAGAGAGAGACTCTGAGTCAGAGACACAGACAGGCTGAAATTTATAGAGTAAAGGTGTTTACAGGTTTAAGTAGGATCTAAAGTTTGGTTGAAAAGAACAAAACAAAAAAAAAGAGTAAAAAAACGCTGATTAAACAGGAAAACGATGCACAAGCAGGGAAATATAGACTGCAGAGAGATAGCCAAAAAGTCAACGATGAAAAGTATAAGGACTATGAAATAAGGCGCAATTATGTTAATAAGACAATTCACAGCAAAGTTTGATTCAGAGGCACTGCCGATACTATCTATCAATCTCTACATAAGTGTGTTATCCAAATCCTTCTGTTTGTTTTCTTTTAAAAAATTAAAAGACCAATACAATTTTTTCCATCAAGAAGCTCAACAGTTTTCACTATTCTAAATACTGTTTGCCCTCAGTATTTCCAAAGGTTACATTCTATATTTTCCTAGTCCAAACCTGAAGTCTTCCTTTTGCCCAACAAACTGAGGAGCCTAAATCAACCAAGAATCCTAAATTCTTTAATGCATGTGGATGATCATACATGGGCGCAAAAATTTGAAAAAAAAAAATTAAAAATTTGAAAAAAAAAATTGCTGTATTATATTTACTAAAGCAATGCGTATAGTTGTACAGAATCTAAAAATATATCTTGGCCCGACATTAATTAAAATACCCCGAGAGTTCGATGCAAATAAATTCATTCAAATGCATCACAAAGGAAACTTTATTAACAGGCAAGCCAAGATGAGAAAGATTCTATGTGCTTTTTAAGATGTGTAGAGAAAATTTTCTTTAATGCGAGACAAAAAGATTTATAATAGAGTGAACGCGAGATAATTTTGCATATTTTTTAGTCATGCGGCAAATTGAGGTATTTTTCAAACTGGCTAAATAATAGCGTGGTGGCAAAGGAAAGCCTTTCGCAATGTGCCCAATTATATTATTTTATGAGGTTAACTTTTAAGAAAAATTACCTTTGAAGGTACTCAAATAAAACAGGTCAAAACTCATCGACTGTCATAGTAATCAGATTCCATTTAACTGCGAGTTGTAAGATAAACTGTTTCCTGGCGCAGTATAGTAAACACAATCAGGGATCAATGTACCTCATGCGGAGAGGAATAAACAAGGTCAATTTTTTTCTTCTCTCTTATTAGAACACTCGCTTGCCTTTCAAAATGGGGTGTTATCAGATAGTTTAATAATTATAAATTGCGGGAGGTCTAGTTTAAGATTATGAGAAAAATTCTCTACGATATCGGGGATTTCTTTCTTAAGCTCCTTATAGGGTAATTGTTAAATGCCAGGTATTTTCATTTCTTCCCTAATTCGTGGTAAATAAAGCTAAAATATGTTTACATTTTTGTACTTGTCACGAATGAAGTTATGGCATGGTGAAGATATGTTTACACAAATATTCGATTGTGCTAAATGTAGTAAAATATTTGAATACTTGAAATGTTATAATATATTTCTTTTAGTAGATTATTTCACAAAATGTAAAGCATTGAGTGTGATGATTGGGTTGTTAAGATTCAAATAATTAGATATGGTTCGATTTCAAATATTTAGCTACACTAGTGTGTGTTTATGTGGAGAGGAAAAATGTCATAAGTCACATGACTCTGCTTTCGCAACTTCAATCAGTATGGTGACTCTCACAGCACATGTTTGAAAAATAAGCTTAGAATGTTGAGTTTATCAGGAAAAGAAGGCAGCTTTTTATCTTTTCTTGTATTCTCGTTTACATAGATATAATTTTTTTATGAGTTAAAGAAATTCTTGAAAGTAGCTAGGAACTAAATTCACAAAAAAAAAATGTTTCATAACACTTCTATTGTGATAACAGCATCGCAGCCTGATAGTTTGCCGTATGAACGTGATTTGAAAAAAGTTTTATACATCTTGACCCACGTCTGGCCAGTTATTATCTCTTTTGGCCTCATTTCCAACACAATCAACATCATAGTGTTCCTGAGATCTGGCGTTAGAGACAACGTGACGATTCTGTTACTGTGTCTCTCAGTGTCAGATTTCAGTTTTCTCTTACTCATGACGCCATGGCTAGCAACAGTCTTGATATGGTTTTTTGTCCCAAACTGGAATTGGAAATTTGATTTCACTATTACGGCACTTCTTATTTACTGGCCTGCCTTCACAATGTATGACTTTTCGGCCTATTTGTCAGTTTTTCTGGGCATTACGCGCTGCGCATGCGTAGCATTGCCTCTCCACTTCAAATCCATGTTTACAAAGTCAAGGACCGTTATATGTGTTGTTGTTCTCTTCATTTCAACCGTTCTCTTGCGAATTCCCGTGTTGACTATACACTCCATTGGCATAAAGCTAAATCCGTTGACTAACCAATCCTACGCCTACTTGGTAAAACATGGCAGCCCCACCAAAGTTCTTGTCAACGATGTTCTAAACCGAACCTCTTTACCTTGGATAGCTTTCATCATTATGGTAGCCTGTGTCGTCATTTTAAGCGTGAAACTCGTCGAAGCGTCTAAAGTACGGCAACTTCCCACATCTGCATCACCTGAGACAACCGAGAAGCCAGATGATCGGGTACAGCAAAGCAGGAGCAAACATAAGATGTCAGCAAGAGAGACTCACGTGGTACAGTCGGTTGTTCTGGTGTGTGTCATCTTCATCCTATCACAGTTGCCGTTCCTGCTCTACTCTACAGCTCGTCTAATCCACCCAGAGTTTGATGTAGGCAAACAATTCGAACATCTGTTCGGCATATCCAACCAAATAAGTTTGACATGCTCCTTCCTAAACGCGTCTGTAAACATTTTCATTTATTTTAACTACAACAGCAAATACCGTTCAACATTTCAGTCAATGATAGTCTGTGAATCTATCAAACTCAAAAATTAAAGCATAAGGCACTACATATTTGTTTTTATAAAGAAGATAAAAGTTACTAAAAAGGACATCGTACCTCTATCTAATACAAAATGTTTGAAAAACTTAAATATTGTAATTTTAAGAAACAGTAGATGGCACAAGTTTTTTAAACCTCGACGCATTTCTGAGTGTAAGCATTTAAGAGAGTGGATTCATTTTCAAGACTTCGTCTCATCAGTTTCTTCTAATTTGAAAAAAAAGATGCTGGCTTATTCTTTTATTTAAAATGTGTTTGGAACTGATAATCATGTACTTTAATTTTTATTAAGTGCTGCCTAAACATCGCTTTCCAACAAAGAATGGTTTGTTCTGTTACACTCATATTTTTAGTCTAAGTACTGTTTTTCTTTGTTTTGTTGTTTTGTTGTTTTGTTTTCTTTTTATTCAAAGCCCTTGTAAAAATTTTGCACGTTGAAAATGTTCGTTGTTAATTTATCTTAGTATCATTACAGATTCTTGATCTGAAATGAAAGAATCGGTGATACTCTAGATACCGAAACTTTTGTGTAACTCACTTGTAAAAAAAATTAACAGGTGAGAAGGAAGTTTCTTTTTTTTTTCTAAGTCTTGAAGCAGTTTTTAAGAGAATAACCGTCTTTTCATTGAATAAACGAAACAGCAAAATTAATGACACTTGAAATGTCAGTGTTTTTTGTTTTAAGACTGCTAAAAGCTTTCTCCAACATATCAGCCTTGAAAGTTTAACATCTATTTATTTACATGCTGAACGTTTTATAATCAAACAACTCCTACTCTTTATGACAAACTCAATAAAAAATGTTCCTATAAACTATGGATAAAATCAATTATCTTGTTACAAACCTTCTGATCTGGTTCATTTTCTCTATGTACGTGCAACAAATGGATTTTTCTATTCTTTACTGTGAACCTCCAAAGTGTTCTCCAAAGCTACACAAGCTTGAAGCTGAATAAGAAAGTAGTATCCAGCTTTAAATTTTTTTTTTTAAATTACATAGAATGGAATCTTACCAAGTTTCTTTCTTTCATAGTTAAAAACGTTTCGCTCTACAAATTTCATTTCTCCTGGTGTCCGAATTAGTGTAAAGGTATCTGACACCAGTTGTACCTCTCATATTAGCGAGAAAATAATGCAATTGAATTATGCTGAAAAAATGTAATTATGTAAACAAAGAAAAATATTAAGTTTCGTACAATAATGATCTCTAATTTTAACCTCTGCTTACCAGTAAGGAACAAATAAAATAACTTAATATCCTATAGAGTTTATTTCCACATTAACTCTCTGATAACGTCTAATTAGATGTCGCGTTTGAGGAATGTCTATTCCTCTCAACTGTGTACCAGATTGAGATCTTGTCTGCCATCTCAGGCATTCACTCAAAATAAACTCATCATTTCTGATGAGAGGCAATAAAATGAGAAAAATCCCGCGCAAAGTATGTTTTTAGGTTGATTCTTACGTGACGGTTCGGATTAGGAAGATTCTAAGCAAAATGAGAAATAACAGTTGTGACAGTCTTGTCAGAAAAGGGATCTGATTTCCTCACTGGTGGTAAGGAAGTAGGCGGCTTTACCCTTTTCAATGGCTTTTGTCCTACAGTCCAACAGCCCAACGTCCATGGCGGTATCCCAGAAAATAAACTCGTGTTGCTCTCATTACATACATGTTTTAGGTCTAGCAATGAGGTTGGAAGCCTTTAGTCGAGTGAACTGCTCCTCCAGCAAATACAGGTGCTTCTCCAACGTTCTAGTGTTAACCCTTGTCTCTTGCCTCTTGTTGACTGGCATGTAAAAACTCCAGTTGATTTGAGCAAATATTCAAAGCCCCATTCCCAGGCCCAAAAGTCTTACGACTGTACTGATAGCTTGATTATGGATGTCCATAAACCAGAGTTCGCACACAACATGCATAGAGCGGCGCCTTCAGCGGTTCTCCGCCAACAATGACTTCCTTCCCGAAAAAAAATCCTTCCATATGTTTACCCTTCTTTCTGGAGTAATCAATATAATGGGCTTCTTTGGAGGGGGCTCCAGGGAAGATGGCCGTCTCCGTGGCTCCCCGTGGGGCCATTTGAAGGGCGCTATGCCCATGTTGCGAGCAGCCCCGAACTGCTTCAATACCAAGAAGGACCAGCTGGACGGGCCGAAGATACCGTCTTGGTGAAGTTTAATTAGATCACAGCATGCGACGCCTTCAGTTGTCAACGCGTTGTCCTCTGCCTTGCCTGTGCTTTGGAAATGAGTGCGACAAACGTCATTGTCATATCAGAGTCATCTGAGTTTTCCTTGCCTAGAAATGTTTTAAAGAATGAAATCGTAGGTGGCTATAGATAAATACCTCGAGCTCACCAGATAACGTTACCCTGATTTAGAGCGTGACCAGAAGTACTCCACTGACGATTCTGTCAACCAAACAGCCTTTTTCTAATAGTTAATAGTTATCGAAGACCTACGACAGAACACAAAATTATCGAAATTCATATCCCTGAATACGCCAATGATCTTGTTTCCTAAGAGTTCTTTTACATATAGCAAGTTCAGCTCCATCGCAAATTTTTCTCTTTTAATAATATTCTATCCTGGCTGATTTCTTTCAGCTGAAAACCAGCAAAGATTTCGGTTTGATGTAAAACTTGGCGCTCTTCCTTCCTGTATCCATCTCAAACGCTGCTGGTATACTGGATATGGGTACCGCTCTGACAGATCATCTTGCTCTTTTCTCAGCGTTAGGGGGTCTTCCAGGTGTGAAATTACGCTGCACAATGAAAACAATATTTTCTTAGCTTGAATTCAGTGTAATTTTCTTGATGGCTCTTTTCTTTCTCTTTCTCTCTCTCTCTCTCTCTCTCTCTCTCTCTCTCTCTCTCTCTCTCTCTCTCTCTCTCTCTCTCTCTCTCTTTCTCTCTCTCTCTCTCTGACTCTCTCTTTCCCACTTCATTAGGTCAGCTTGAAATACACTTTCTAAATTGGATATGTAATTATTTTTATTGTTAACTTCTAAGTTGAAGTTCATCGGATGCCATATTTTGAGCGTGTCCTTGGTTTTTTTGTGAGATTTGAATTTTTTTAAATTTTGCTCAATAATTTAACAATTTGTCATTCAAATATAGTTTGAGTTTTCATTAGGAAGAAGCATTATATCAAATGGTAAAGAAATATATAACAAATAAGACAGAATGTATCAAAAGAAAAAAGGAAGTTATGAATTTAGGCCTGAAATAAAATTCTGGACTGATCTGTCTAAGTTGACGGTTCATTATAATATTATTATTATCATTATCACACGACCTTTGAGAAAACTGAGTTAAGCTTATTGGTTTTACTTCTTCACATACACTATCACTAACACACAAAATTTAATGATTAAAGAGAATGGTTTTAGAGAAAGGAGAGTTAATACTGATACTCATTTATATACATATAGTTAGAAAATTAATTGGAACAATTGATAAGAGTGTTTTTACAGCTGTAGACAATCTTACCTCCAAGTCTCTTCATGCTACATGCGGCAAACTCGTCCTCCGCTTGAAACAAGTGCAGTATATAGAGACTTTAAAGTAAGATCGTCTACAATTTTATATATATACATAATTACACTCACGCATATATAACACTGGGGAACAAAATTCAACTTTTGTCGGTTGCATTCGTTCTGACACCTAATTTAGGGTTAATTGGGGTAGCTGAATTCGAATCCGGTGGGTAAAAAAAAAAAAAAAGAGGGCTTACTTTTCTTACTTTAAGTTGAAACTTGGAGATCAAGACAAGACATGGGCACCACACAAGGTTTGTCATTCATGTGAAGAAAGCTTACGTCAATGGACTAAAGGAAAAGATAAAATCTCATTTAGCATTCCGATGGTATGGCGTGAGCCACGAGACCATATCACTGACTGTTACTTTTGCCTTACGTGTGTCTCAGGATTTAGCGCAAAATCTCGTCATCTAATCCAATATCCTAATCTAGATTCAGCTATCAGACCTGTGCTCTATGCAGATGATGATACAAGGCCTGTATTCTTTGAACTTGCATCACTTGAATCTGATGGTGAGTGTAGTAATGTTCATGATGTGGCAGAGCAGTCCTCCGAAAGAAATTCTGATTCAGATTTTGAACTCCTGTCAACTGAATTGCAAACGTTTAGCCAGGCAGAGCTTGTGTACGGGGCATTGGATAAATTGACTAGTGGAGGCTTTGTCTCTGTTGATGGAAGGGGTTTCCACAAAAACCACGTAAGGATCAACGACGAAACTGTAGAGGAGATTAAAGAACACATCAAAAGCTTTCCGGCAGTACCTTCACATTACTGTCGGCAGTCAACTGACAGAATTTACCGAGACGCAGACTTAAACATGAGCATCATGTATCGTCTTTACGTGGAGTTGCCGAGAAGTAAAAGGCAATCCATGTGCTAAAATATCAAAGTATCGTGACGTCTTCCTGAAAGAGTTCAACCTTGGCTTCTTTTCTCCGGAAAAAGATCAATGTGATCTGTGTCTATCTTTCAGCGCCACACCCACTGTATCACAAGAGCAGATACAGGAGCATGAAGACCATGTAAAGAGGAAGGAGACGGCACGTGATTATAAAGCTTCAATAAAGCAACTTGCAACGGCAGACTCATCAGTTGTAGCTTCCTGTTTTGACTTACAGAAGGTTTTGCCTTGTCCACACGGTGAAGCTTCTAGTTTCTATTACAAACGTAAGTTGTCAGTGTACAACCTTACATTTTACAATATGTCGTCCCAGGATGTGCAATGTTTCATGTGGCCAGAGTACGTTTCAGCACGTGGATCAAAACAAATTGCCTCTTGCTTGTGGCATTATATCCAAGTGCGTGCTAATCAAGGCAAGACTGTGTTTTATTTCATTTCAGACAACTGTGCTGGTCAAAATCGCAACAGGTTTATGGCTACCATGTTTTGGTACTGTATGAACACAATGCCCACTGTGGATAAAATCGAGCATGGATTCCTTGAAGTCGGCCACACGCAAAATGAGAACGATTCTGTTCATTCGGTCATTGCCCGCGCTGCTAAAAGAATTCCTGTTTACACACCAAGTCAGTGGGCAACCGTTGCACAGGGAGCTCGAAGAAACAAGCGCCCTTACTCAGTCAAGGAGATGACCGCACAGGATTTCTTTGACTTTAAGGCCGTTTCTAATAGAGTCAAAAACCTTGACTATGACGAGGCTGGCGAAAAGGTTCAATGGTCAAAAATCAGAGCCATAACTTTCAACCAGTCTGAGAGTGATGTCATGATCATTCGTTGCGATGATAAGATCAGCAAAGTCGACCTGATGAGAGGGAAGAGGAAATTCTTTGAACCAGAGGGACAGTTAGATTTGGTGGTTCTAAGCGACCCAGTCGGTGTCTCGGAGGACAAAAAAAAAACGATCTTATTTCACTGTGTTCTTCAAACTTGATTCCTCCTGCTCACCATCAGTTTTACCAAAGCCTACCAGTTTTGAAATAAAATGTAAATGTAAATAATAATGGAATAATGTCTTGTGAAAAACCATTCATCACTAGGAGGTATCTAAAATCTGAAAACATTTCATTTTTTTTATCCGCTTGATTTATTTTCTTAATTGCAAATTTCTTCCTGTTTCCTCAACGCACTCATAAGGTATTTGTGTGCTCTGATTTACTCCATACGTCTTTAATTTTATAAGAACAATATTGATTTACCCTCACTCCAAAATATAAAGGTGCACCATACATATCTCGACTTAGAATCTAGATCAAGCTAGATCTAGATTTAGTTCGAGTACGTCTGATTAAAACTCCCGAAGCAGTGACTATTGTGCCGTTTACTTAAGACTACTAGTGCTATATTTAGATTTAGAGATTTACAAAGTATATTATTAATAGAATACATGTAATTATTTAGCGAAGCCAGCGTAGTCAAGGCATAGTCTATCTGATGCATTAGAGGCACGATATCGTAGATCTACATATAGCTTTTGTCAGATCAATCACCTATTTTTATAAATAGATCTACATATATTTAAAGCCATTGGTAGTAGAGTATGTATAACTAAAGGGAAAACAAACCCTCAAGTTTTTTTCAGGCACAGAATATTTTGCCAATTGAATCATGTTTATATATATATATATATTTATTTATTTTTTTACTCCAAACCTTTTAAAACTTTTAAAGAATAAGCAGGCAAATAATGCAACATTTACTGTAAGAAATTCAGTACCTCGAACAATTTTTGGAACAGAAGAAAAACCGAAAAAAGTTTGCATCACATCCTGCATCCATGATATTGTATATATATATAACAACACTACCAGTCGTCCTCAACAAAGACCTATCAAGACTACAAGAAAACGCATTACAACTCACAACTAGGGAAGACCTCGAACACCTAAGATGCATCGCCCAGAACAGACAGCAATGGAGAGAACTGTCGACGAGAATCCGAAAAGCTGCCGAAGCGCCCCCGTCGGACGACTGAGACGCGGAAGGCCCTAAGTCAAGTTTAAGTCATATATATATACTTCTAGATTAGATCCTATTTCTAATGTAGATTAACCTTGCAAAGAGTAATACTTTTAAAAAAATGTTTGCTAAGTTTTTAAAGATGTACAATTATGCTGAAAATAATATTTTACGAAACTTTTCAACACAATGTTTCACTAGAACACTATTGTTTATAACAAAGGATAAGTAAAGTTTCCACCCTCATTGACCAAAACAGTTATGGCGGCTCCGGAAAATTACGAAAATACCCGGGACATCCCGAAGGGCCTGTTTGTGTATCTGTCCGTCTTTCCTTAATTTGTTATCTCCACCCCTTCCCTACGGCTTACGGTGATGCTATTTGTTAGCATCCCTATTGTCTTCTTAACGTTTACTATTTAGGCTTAAATATTAAAATTTGTGCGATTCAGGAATGAAAAAAAAAATTGAAATAAAAAAAAAAAACAAAGCGTATGACTACAAATTTACATAACTCTACTCCGGCGTGTGATTTCCGTCACACTGGACTAAACTGTAATGTTATTGATTTTGTAGAAAATGCTTTAAATTGATGAAAACTGTTGTGTAACCGTGCGACAACAAGTGTTAAAAGGACTTTACAAGAAGCTAACAAAAGCAAAATCAGATTTCAAATGGCCAAAATAGCATCAAACGAAAGTTGGTGCACTGAGCTTTTCAACGCATATCCTGAAGCCAGTGTTTGATAACTTGTTCATTGTGTTATTTCGATTTAAAGATGAACATTCTAAAAAATGGGCCTCACTTTGGGCAACTTCTTGAGCAGTCCAAGCACCCGGAAGCAGGCTTTTCTCAGACCTCTACAGCGGCACTAACATATAAAAGGAAGATGCGTTCTCACTCGGCCTCTTACCCGCTTGCACATCCGATTGAGAGCAGACCGTGCTTTTCTTTTCTTCATTTACTTCGAGATCGCCACCACCTGAACTCGCAAGTTGTTATATCCCTAAGAAGTAGCCTTTTTTTTTTTTTGCTTATATCTTAATGTCTTGTTACACTGAGCTAGATTTTTATAAATAATATTTTGTAAGTTATGGCGCCATAACAATATCTTAATGTAAGTTGACTGGTCCGTAGAAAAGAGAGAGAACAATACATTTCACCCCCTACCCCCATCCACTGTCTTTGCTGTAGCTTGGGCAAGGCCGGATAAATTACCCTGATTTATTGTTTTAGTTGATACTCTAACGCTGTACACGTTAATTTCCATGACAGTTCAGTGAACGTAAAGTGATAGCGATAATAAGTATGCCCTTGAGGCTACAGGAAGAGAGTAAAAGCGAATCAAGTATTGCCATTCGATTCGTTATCGAAGTGCCAGAGCGGCACCTAGAAGGCGCATATAATTATTATAAGATAGAATCTGGGCCATCATCTGGCTAGCTAACAGCCACCTGCGCGAGGTTTGAACGGTTGATACTTGCATGCTTAGCTGTACACACATACCTGTGTTTTCACTGGACTCCCCTGCCATTTGTTATCGGATTATATTAATTCTTCATTGGATTATTTTCTTATCTTATTCTTTGTTATTCGCCCTTGGATTGCACCTTGTTCTAACAGATGCTTTCAAAGCGGAACATTCCAAGAATTATTTTTTTGTGCTTTATTGTAGATTTTAAAAAGTTATTTTCCTCTAAATGTGTGCACACTGATAGAGTGTGACCCGTGACCATATATAAAGAGAGAGAAGAGAGAGAGAGAGAGAGAGAGAGAGAGAGAGAGAGAGAGAGAGAGAGAGAGAGAGAGAGACTGATAAACAATTATACATTTTAAGTTCATCTAAATATGCTTTAAATTTAAGGTTAAACTTTACTTATACACCAACACAACTTTCTTTTATAAAACTAATATTTTTTAATGTATTTTTGTATGCTGAAGTGGGAGCCAAAACTTTTAAAAAGCCTTTTTAACTAAAATCTCTGATACTCAAAGTGCCCTCAATACTTTAACCTTAAGTTAAATATTTCATTATATGATGCATTGGTGTCATTATTAATTTCCTTAACTGTTTAGGCCTGTTATTCAGCGGTAGAAATTGCACTGTTATAAACTGTCAGAGCGGCTATGCCAGTCAGAAGGGGAAAGAAAGTGAAACGGTTATTATATAATGGTTTTCCGAAGGACCCAATTGAATGTCATAAATGGGTTTCGAGCTAACATATATGGGTCATTCTACCCATTTTGGGCAAATTTTTAACATTTTAGGCAAAATTTAATATTTAATGCATGTTCTCCAAATTTTGTGTGTGCATTTGTTGATATGTTGTTTAACATAGAAAGTGGCAGGGCAGCACTAATTTTCAATTTTGAGATATTTCTAATTTTTTGTGACAAATACTTAACGTTAGAAACATAAAGTGGACAAAGTAAATCTGTAAAAAAAAAAATCAAAGAACAAATCATTGAAAATAAGATATTTTAAACTTTATTAAGTCAAAAGAAGACTTCACAGTGATTAAAAATAGGACAGAAATATTCTATGGTTTAAATAATGGAACCAATTAGTGAGAAATGTCTCTGGACAAAAACACTTATCGCCAGTGCAAACTTTACATTTTGTTTGTTTACAAAAACATAGCCGTCAGCACTTAAAAATAACAGAGGCAGTAATTATGTGTAAGATGAAGACACACACGTTAAGAGTAATTCATTACCTCATGTTTATGAAGATAGATTTCAGGTTTTATGCATGTTTGTGAGAAATGTCACAAGACAAAAAAAAACCATTATTTTATAACATTAAAAGAACAGTTTAATTAATGCTGCAAGACAAAAAGAGGTAAAAATAGAAGCCAGTTTTATGAAGAACTGTGCCATTAAAAAAATCAACCAGTAAACAGAATAACAAGACCAATATATATATTATTATTTGGCAAAATATCTGTGAGAAATGTCACAGGATAAAAAAAAATTAAATAAAAGCCTTAAAAGAAAACTTTCCTGGAGCCTGATGTGAGTATTGAATTGAAGCAAAATTTTGCACAGCATTACATGCATCAAGATAAAATTTGACCTTTTATTCCATTTTATACATTACTGACATAACAGTTGAAATATAAAAATTTGTATAGGGCAGCAAATTGTGAAATACACTTTCAAAAAAATAAGAATGCAAATGTGTGCAGAATTAGGTTGACTTGAAAACTGATCATGAAACTGGCCTTGTCTAGTTCAAGACCCTAAACAGATCCACAGTATCTTATACGGGACTAAACATCTTTATATCTACCCTTATCTGCGTTGGAACTTTTACCATCTTTACCTTACATTTCTTACTTTGTAATTTTATGTATCACATAGTTTCTTTATAATTTATTGTATAACTTTATCAACACTTTTTGTGCCTCGTAGATAGCTGTGAAGTGACAGAATTATTGGTTCCAATACATGCTAGGTTGTTGCAATTAGATGGACTGATTATGATTTTATTATTAATCTTCCTCTCTTGAGTTTTCCTTTGTGCATCGTTCCCATGTTTAAAAATGCTGTTCGTTTACGAATGAAATCTACATCTCTTATGCTTACAAATCTTTTTCTTTTTATATCTGGCTTTTTTACTGTTTTTAACTATTTTAAGGTCTATACTGCAGCAGTTACCACCGTGTATGTTTATTTCCTGCTCCACGTCTTTACTAGAACATTGGCGTCTTTAACCTATCTCACTTACATACTTTACTTTACCACACTCATAGGTGTATTGCCAAAACTAATATATGTTATTATACATTTCCTATGTTTCCAGGTTGGGTAGTTATTAATTAAGGTTACATTTTGGTCATGTAGTATTCTATATTTGTTTTTATTTGATAAGAATAGAAAGGCCTCCACGTGAACGATATGTTTTTCTCCTCTAGTGCACATTATTTTTTGTTTGATTTTTGGTTTCGTTGGTTTTTTTTTGTTTTTTTTTGTTTTTTGTTTTTTTGTTTAATTATTGTTACAACAAACTCTGCACGTACAATCAAATAACATCTATACACTATACCCCCATGTACAGGTCTTTAGAATTTACAAATCTTTCTTTAAAAGCTACTAAAAATGTTTGCACTTTCTTTGTTTACATGTTTAATTTCTGTGCCTTATCTTTATTTGCAGGACTTACAGTATATATCATTTTATTTTCAAAGAATTTGTTTTTGTATTTTCTAGAGGTTAGCAGTAAGGTTTAAGAAATTCTTAATCATATCTGACGTTTACTCAGCAGTTCTGGGAATGTCTAGCTGACCAGGAAGACAAGGAGACAGAAGCTCACGTAACGCTCTTAGAGTCAGTACTAGGATAAGCTAGAGCCCGCGGAGAGTATATACAATTCTAGCTTCTCAGGTGTACCGTCTCAGGTGACGTGCTCTTTTTTTTAATTGCTTTACTGTACATCTTCAAAGACCTGTAAAAGATAAACTTGTTTATTTGTTCCGTAATACACTAATCTAAAAGAAGAATATTTTTTAAGACATACAGGAGGCTGAGAGCTGAGATGTGCTTGATGTTCAAAGACTAACCAAGGCTGTGCTAGTCGGACCGAAGAAGGATCAGATAGAATCAAAGGTACCGTCTGCTTTTCTTGTAACTTTGAGATCAGTAGAGTCATACTAGTGTTCATGGAATGTCTCGTATGTTCGTGTAGAGGAAACATCTCAAAACCAAACGTATTTAACTTACAGATAAAAACTGTCCCCACAAACGCCATTCAAGTGTAAACATGGTTTGTAAGCTTTCCGCTCTGTACAGATACTGAAGATTCTGTAAATGTATAGGGTTTTAGGTACGAGGTACCAGTACTATCACAGGCGAAGTTCAGAGATAGGTTTTTAAAATCTTGTATGAAATATTTTCTTTTGTCTTCTCTCTGATACAGATATATTAACAACCTTGTAAATTGAGCAGTGCACAGCTATGTTTTAAACGTGGCGAAAGAGTAATATATAGATACATTGTATAGATAAGTAAAGATTTAGAACTTTTTATCATACAAAAGTGTGGCTCTATTTCTGTGTGTGTGGGTGTGAGAGAGACACCCACACACACAAAGAGACACAAAGTGAGATTCAATGATAATGAACAGACTGATGTAAAAATAAGAGGAAATTCTCAGTAAGATATTTGTGTGTTATATCACTTTTAATTGAAAGAAAAACATAAGTTGTATCTAATTATTGTATTTATTCAAGAGGAGTAAAGAAAAAGGGGTCTAGAAATGAGTATCGGGGAAATGAGTAGAAAATAAATATAGAAAAAAAATGCTAAAAATAATTCTGGATCACCACCAGGCCCCAAAAGAAACTGGTAGAGGCTTTCACAGATACTTTATATATATATATATATATATATATATATATATATATATATATATATATATATATATATATATATCAGGTTGTACTTGATTCTACCGGCATTGTCGGATTTCCACTTAAAATATCATAGACTTATATCTTGTTTTTTTTTTTCAAAGGACAAATCCCTTCTCTCAAACTTTCCTTTTTTCCAACTGACCTCAATTTTTTCTATATCTGCATAATCTTTATAACCCGACGTAGTAATACAAAATCATTAGTGTAAGTTCAAATCCTAGTTGTTCTATATCCATAAACCAGCATGATAACAAAATATCATCTCTGTAGAATCGAATTCTAGTGATTCTATTAGTATAAATCACCATAATAATACAAGATCATTACTGTAGAATCGAATTCTAGTTTTTCTATCTCCTTAAACCAGGTTAGTAATACAAAAGTATTATTGTAGAATTGAATTCTAATGATTCTATCTTCTTAAACCTGAATAATAATAAAATATAATCACTGTAGAATCGAATTACAGTGTTTCTATCAGTATAAACCAGCATAATAAAACAAGATCATTACTGTCGAATCGAATTCTAATTGTTGTATCTATATAAACCAGCATAATAATACAAAGTCGTAACTTTAGACTCACTTCTAGCGTTTCTATCTTAAAAATCAAACACAATAACACAAAGTCGTTACTGCAGAATAGAATTCTAGGTTTTCTATCTCCATAAACTAGCATAATAATACAATGTCGTAACTATGGGAGCGAATTCTAGTTTTTCTAGATTGTCTTTCTGTATAAACCAGCATAAAAAATAAAACATCATCACTGTAGAATCGAATTCCAGTGTTTCTGTAAGTAAAAACCATCATTTTTTCTATAAATCAGCATAATAAAACAAGAACATCTCTGTAGAAACCAATTCTAGTGTTTTTATCTTCATATGCCAGCATAATTATACCATATCATCACTGTAGTATGGAATTGTAGTGTTCCCGTCTCTACAAACCTGGGGTAAGTCTTTTAGATTAGTGTAACGAAGGAAAACTGATACTCTCTTTGATCTCTCTTTGGTCATTGTGATACTCATCGAAGACAAAGAAGAAGGAAACCAACAACAACAACAGCAACAACCAGAACAATGACTTTGCCGACGAAGATGTCCAGAATACCATTGGTGATAGCCTAATGATTACAAGATTGCAAGCGTCGAAAAGAACCGAACAAAGTGCCGTGCTGGCTTGATTTTTGCCTTGTTTCCAACGTCCTGCAGCTAAAAACTAAAAATATTCTTAAGTATTTTCAAACAAACATTCTTTTTAAATCTAGATTCTACTTCTAGATCTTCTCCTCTGTTTGGCAAAAAAGATGTTGGGATCTAGAAATTAGATTTCTCATAGCCCCTTGTCGAGCCTCTCTCTCTCTCTCTCTCTCTCTCTCTCTCTCTCTCTCTCTCTCTCTCTCTCTCTCTCTCTCTCTCTCTCTCTCTCTCTCTCTCTCTGTCTCTGTCTCTCTCTCTCTCTCTCTCTCTCTCTCTCTCTCTCTCTCTCTCTCTCTCTCTCTCTCTCTCTCTCTCTCTCTCTCTCTCTCTCTCTCTCTCTCTCTCTCTCTCTCTCTCTCTCTGCTAATGTACCGTCCGTCTGTTCCTCACCTCTTCCTCTCTTTTCTACATGTTAGTAAACTTTAATGCATCTGTGTTTTCTCTGTCCCTCTTTACTCTTATCTTCTTTTCTCTCGATCTCTTTCTATCTTTATTACTGTCTGCCTGGCTCTCAGCATTAGCGATGAGTCTCTTCTTATGGTGTATCACGCCCTTCTCCGTTCAATCTGAACCTACTGAAAGAAAATTTTATATATATATGCTCACCAAAACAACGAAAAAGACAGAACATAAAAAAACGCTTTTCATATATTATATTTAAACCTGGATTTTAATATAATGCTAGATCTATGGAGTACGCCTAATATTAGCTTATGATTAATACAACTTTTAGTTTTGCGCTAAGCGCAACGAAATTAAAAGAAAATAAGAGAGACATGACACAATGTCGTATCTAATCGAGGTTCGGGCAATAAAAGGGAGAAAAGAATAATAAACTATAAAGAAGATGATTAATGTGTAAGTAGCTGTAGCCAAAGGCCATTACTAGAACAGAAGTGGAAATTAAAACTGTACGGAACTTGCTTTGTTGGACAAAAATTTTTTCCCTCTTAATGTTATGTACGATTCACATTTTTTACTGTCAGCGAAGTTAAAGTTTTTATACAGTTAGGGTTGTTCACTTCCTGTTGATATTAGCAACGAAGTTGGCGAGCAGGGAGGGCTTTGGAGAAAACAATCACATAGCTTGCCCCTAAACAAATACAATGGTTGCTCGTCCAAAGTATTTCACTCCAAATGAAGTGTCTGTTCATAATACTACAGACGATCTGTGGGTTTCTTTCCTCGGAAAAGTGTACAATTTGACGCCATTGTGTGAGAAATACAAAGGTAAGTTGTAGCTAAAATCTTATCCAGGGTTAAGGCTCGCTAGATCTAGATCTATTAATTATCTAAATCTAGATTGACTCTAGGTTTACTCAACATGTAGCTCAAAGAAGAACAAAAATTAGCCTTTATCTAACCTATTGCACTTCTAACAACTGCATTTTGAGAGTAAATTATTATTAAATGCTTCTGATGCCAGTTGATGAAATAATAAGCTTTGAAAAATAGGCTTTGCGAAGAAATGAAGAAGATCTCATCATCTTCAAGTTAACAAAGACAATATATATTTTCAAAGTATCACTGTAAATTTAAATTGAGTCTTATATTTAGGTTTAAGATATATCAAATTTAGTATTTACATTGATAAACCTGTTTTAGGTCTAGATCTAGATGTAGATCTAGAATTTAGGGTATTATTGCAGATATCAGCCCAACTCACCCTAAGCTTTAAAATTGTATTTTTCTTACTGAATTTCATATGCTGAACACGACTATGAAGGTTTTATTTGTCGCAAATAAACATTTTTCAAGATATAAGCATTTTTGTGTTGCTCTAAAATCCCATTAAATTACAAGTTTCGATTTTGTCGGGAAACATTCAATTGTAAAGCCTGACGTGAAGTGGGCTGATAACTGCAGTTTTACTGAATTTAGATGCGAGCATACGGCTATTGCATTACATCTGTAGCATGGATGATTTATTAAATCACCATCTAGTTCTATCCCCTGGTTTTTTTTTTCCTTTTGAAGATAAAAAATGTGACCAAAGTTTGTTTTTGAGTAAACTTAGTTTATGTTTTTTTTTTTAGGTGATGTTCTGCTGAAGCCTATCATTCTGTCCGCTGGAAAAGATATTTCCCATTGGTTCAACAGCAAAACAAAAGATGTGAGCAGACTAGTACCTCTCTTTAAATCAAACAATGTTTCAATTTATCTTCTCAAAATGATGTGTTGTAGGTATTTTTTTTTCAAGTTTTTCTGAAAAGATAAAAAGAAACTAATTTCTTTATTGCAAACTAAAATCTTAAGTCTGTGACTTCAATGAACATCCTTTTAAAAACCTAAAATGCTCACTTTAGAAATGATAATTTCATCTTCAAAATTAATTTGGATATAATATATGGTAATAAGCAACCCTTTTCTTATTATTCTAACAGATGCCTTTAAAATGAGTATGCGGCAGCAAAGTTGAATTTTGTTTAAAGGTTCTTTAATAGAGATTTAGTTAGGAGAATTTTATCTTTGCTATTTAATGAAAGATTGTAATTCACAGCCATCTCCTACTTTCCCTGCAGCTAGTTTAGCTATATTACGGTCATTACATTTGAAACATATGTGTACACGAAATGAAACCTTTTGCGGAAGAGAAAATTTTGGGCAAATGCAATATTATTCTAAAGATAGCTTGAAATTTTCACTTTTATACTGCTTTAATTTCTAACTTTCATATTGTGTCAGAAGTAAAATTACTTTAAAAAGCGAGGTTTTCAAGCCTTATAGAGGAAAATAGCATTTTCCCAAGTAGTAGTCAGCAGCAAAACATCTCATTTTCTGGCATCGCTACACATATAGAGTGTATTGTGCGCCATCTCTGTTTTTTTAAGCACATTAATGTATTCATTCTTCATTTTATCACATCTCCAGATTCGCACTCATGTGGACCCTCAGACAAACTGCATCATTCCCTACTGTCCAAACGGACGCTTTGTCCACATCCCTCCACCATACCCTGATTCAGACTGGGCCAACGATTTTGGCCGCCCATGGTGGCGAGATGATGCATACCTAGTCGGTATTCTGTCCCAGAAGACTCGCCTCATAAAGATCATCAACACGTTAACCTCACAGGATCAAGTGATTGAAGTAAGCTAGGAACACTTAACAAAAAAAATTAAAATTAGATAAAAATTGCAATATCTTTCATGAAGATTGAACATTTTTTATTGAAATTATTTGTTAGTGTAAATTACATTTTCTTACTCATATCTATGGAAATTTTTCATGTATATTTCACTAAATCCTAAAATGTTTATTACACATTTTTTTCTCTATAAAATAAATTGACAGTGAGGAAATTTTTTTTAGCTAAAATTACAAGCTTTAAATGGCTATTGAAAACCAATTTGGGATTGACTTGTTATGAAGAACAGATGCAAAATTTTATATTATATGAACTACACTCTAGTAGTTTTTCTTAGAATCTGGCAACAACAGAGGATTATTTTTATTTCAATTTGTAATTCAAAGATTAAATAGATCACACTGTTTTGTTCCCAGGTGTGCTCTGAAGAGATCATGACAGAAATCCAGGACAGATACATGAAGTACAATGCTCATGCTGGCAGCTACACTTGGAAGTTTGAGGGAAAAAATCTGGACATGTGCAAGACGTTGCAGGAAAACGGGATTGATGATGAGGATGAAGAGTTCTACCAATTGAGCATGAATGATGACACCTACTTGCAGCCTATACACCTTTACTTTAACGATGATCTCACTGAGGCATAGATAAGTTCAAAGGTTAGGGATTGTGGGAAAGAATGAATGATTGTTTTGTGAAAGCTTTGATGATATATTTATTATAAATGGTCTCTTCATCTTAAGTGTAAAATTAAAAAAAAAAAAAAAAAAGGAGCAAAGTCATTGAGGAAAGTGATAAAAACTATAAAACTATCTCTGAAGTAGGAACCTGAAAGAATAGAATTTATTGTAAGTTATTGATCACTGTATAGCAATAAACATACTTCATTAATTGTGTGCCGTAACATCTATATATGCCATATGCCTATTAATATTTATGAACATAGTGGAACTCTAAATATAGAAACATTGAAAGCCAAATTCATACATTGTTTTAACCAATAGTAATAAACTTTTAGGTATATAAGAAATTCACCAGACATGCCCATAAATTGTCTAGAGTGAATTACACATTAGTTACTTTCAAAAGTATTTGCAGCACAGTAAAATACTGAAAAATATTTCCTTTAAATTTTTTTTGCTCCATTCAATGACTAAAATAAGCAAAATATTGTTGAAAAGGCTGCCTGGTAATATATTTAGAATATTTTTATGATGCAATTTGCTAAACCAAATGTTTCAAGCTGTAAGCATAAATGTATGTTTGTGTTGCAAGAGTGTGTGATGGTTAAAAAAAAAACAATAACAACTTGATGTACATATAAGAATAAACATGGTGTGAACTGAATGATTTAAACTGGTTTTTGTGCATCAAAATCTTTAGTGTGTTTCTCTCAAGTCAACCTCTATCTTTGTGTCAAGTGTAGGTTAGAAAATTTCATGTCATCACTGGTGAGACCGAGATGTCAAAATTGACATTCCCTTATTTTTTTTTTAACAGAATCTTTCCATTTTGTCAGAAATGAAACATAAGATAAATTTTGTCTTTTCTCATTTTTCTACTAAATTGAATAAGGTGAAGGCAGATACAAGCAGATTTTAAAATTCCCTTTAAAAAGGTTTTTTTATTCAAAGGCATCCACATCACTTGTATGCCTTTTGACTTTGAGTCATTCAAACTGCAAATGAGTTTCAGTCTGAAAAGAAAGCATATTTTTTGTTAGAGAACAAATACAAAAGAAAAAGAAAAACAAATATAAACAAGAGACAATAAATTTTAAAAAACAACAAAAGACAAGAAATTATCTTGTGTTTCACAAGGATTAATTTATTATTTTTCTCCAATAGAAAAAACCAAACAAAGCAACATTGTGTATTGATATTAACTCATGAGAAAAAAAAAGTCATTATCTACATAACCAACATATATCTTATCTTCACAGATCTAATTATACACACTCAAATCTCATTAAGAAACTCATAACCTTATTGGGAAATTTAAAATCAAAAGACATTGGCAATAAAACAGCATCCACAGAATGGCTCAATCTTTCACAGGTGAAAAACAAAATGGAGATGGGATTCTATAAAGTAGTGCAAAGAATAAGATCATGAATGAAAACTGGATTTTTCAGTTTAAGAGTTCACATTTTTTTTTTTTTGGAAACTATGATTTCTATCATTTTAAAAATGTATTGAATACCATTTGAATTATTATTCTCTTGATAAACAGCAAGTCGGTGACAATAAACTTTAGCCACATTCATTTCTACAAGTTTATTTTGCAAATGGTGTAATCAAATCTTCATCCTCTCCTAACATTAGATAGAAATATTTATATCACGTAGCAAAAGAGATTGTAAAAAGTATTTTTGTTTTGGTGGGATTATGTCTTCACTAAACATTTTAGCAAATTTAAATCACTCTTAAAGTTGCTCTCCCAGATATTTTAAGTCACGACATTGGCTAATTTAACAAATGTATTTTATGCAGTTCGAAGGCAGACAAACTTACAAGGCACAGATCAAGCACAGAGAGGCATAGAGCCCAGCTACACTTCATGGAGCAAAAAAAACAACAAAAACAAATAAAAATAAAAAAAGTTATACAGATGAACCAATAAACATGACATCATGAGAGACAGGAGCGTCATTTATGATCACTCAAGTAGCATCAAGAAAAAAGATTCTATCCTTCCAAGCATCTTCAAAGTACAGTACAAATTATTTTTTCTCCACTTGAAAAATTGTAACTAAATTCCATTTGAGTAGAATTAAGTCTGATCACCCTACCTTTTCCATATTTCTGTTTATAACCTAAACCATAAAATATCAAGACTTGAGACAGCAATTTACACTCCTATTTCAGTTTTTGCTTTGTTTTTCAACAACTGCAGAAGCCTGTAACCTTTTGTGAAGGGTGACAGCTCAATGGCACCTGGATCAGTATCATCATCCCATGACACTGCTATAGCTGAATTAAAATGAGCTTATCAGACTAAGCTCTGTCTTTGTTGGTCTCAAACTCAAACAAAATAATACCTACATACCCAGGGAATTTTAAGTGTACAGAAAATAATGTACGTAGCAAACTAGTTAGACTTGAAAACCTATGGCTGGTGGTTATAATCGATGTAGAAGATCTACCTCCTTTCCATTCTGATTCTTATATCTTGTCAGTTGTCTTTATAATTTTTAGTCCATTCTATTGAACATATTTAAATAAATTAAGGGTAAGAGGACAACTTTGTTAAAAGTCATATATCCAACATTCATAGCATAAGTCTCAAACATCTTAAAATAATTGTACATTTAATGGTTGGAAATGTTGCAAATGCATAAATCAACCATAATGGTTAACTCTTTAAAATTGCAAAGCTCTTAAGGGCCTAGAACTTTTCCAAAGGTATAAGATATTAAATGACAATAAGATTACTATTATTATATTGACAGTAATACTATTTGGAAAAAGAAAGACATCATACAACATATTCACTACTGATTATTACTGAGAGCTATGGACATAGACAGATATACACAAAACTAAGCATTACAATCTTGAAATGGCACATGTCCCAGTAGATGACTTTGGTCAAGTCTTGTAAAAAAACCTCGAGAGCGTGAGGATCACAAACTAAACAATCTTTAGGATTTATTGAGTCAAAAGTTCTTCATTACTTACAAGTGCTTACACATGCTTAACATGAATTCTCTTGAACTGCAAATGCAAAGCATGATTAAAAGATTACACACAAAATATTTGTTTTTCTTTTTAGTGTTTGAAAATCTGAAAATTCATCCAGCTTAAAAAAAACACATTGAAATGCATTAATCAATAGATAATTAATGACTCTTGAACACAATGCTTATTTAAAGATCCGTGATATCAGATTTCATAAATGCAGCAACAGCTTGTCCCAGTGCAGGACTTTTTTGAGAATATAAGAGCAAATTAGCCTGTAGAATTTTGAGCTACAGTGTGAATAACGAGAAGCAATGAATGTTTTTTTTTCTTGTTTTTCATTTTATTTTGTTTTTTAAGCCTAGGGATACAATGAAACCAGTTAATCACTGCGTTAGCTAAAGGTCAATCCCAAAGAAAGCAAAGAAAATTTATCAAATGCACCAGAGAGTGTGAGCTGTGACATGAGACTAAATCATTTCAAACATCTGAATTCCACAAGTTGAATTTCACAGAGTATCCAGGCAAAATTGATTTTCGAAAAATCTTATGTGGCCAACAAAATTTCTTTTCCATTAAAAAAAATACTGAGAGGCAAGAAATTGTCTGATTATCCTACATTTTCTATTATTTCTCATAGCATTACTCTTGAGAATTAGATAAGTGCTTTTGGAATACATTTTCTCAGTCTTTTTCACCATGTTAATGTGTTTTAGAAAGCACCTCATCATCCATTTCAATTTTCTCTTTCGTGACCTTAAAATCTTTGCCTTTTCTGCTGTATTTATCTAGTAGACATGTATTTTTTATAACTCATTTCTTAATTTCCTTCTTTTCACTTCTGCACTACATTTCTTTCTTTTTTAGCAGCTAAACACATGGGCTGTTTCTAATGTGAGCTCTATTAAAATACCTCAGTTACAAGCAGAAACTAACGATCATTCTTCAATCTTTCTATACAAATACATTTTGTAGCTTAACACAAAGAATGAAATGATCGAAATTGATTAAAATAAAATCAAACAATAAGAGAAAATCTAAGGGCACAGAGAAGTTTATATCATTTATTCTTTGTTAAATGACATTTTTTGTTCAATGAACTTATATTGAAATTTTATCTGTGCTTTCTCTTTTCTCTCTATGCCTTTTATTTTAACTTAAAATATTCAGTGAAGGAAAATTGAATTGGGAAAGATTTTGACAGTACCTTTTGTCTCAATCCCCCATTATTATTTTTTTTTAATCCAACATCTTTAAAAGTACAGGTATTTTGATACTAGAGAATCTAGCCATGTTCCAAACTGAAAAATTTTACAGAACAAATGCAAAGTTCTTCAGTCGAAATGGGTCAAGAAAATTGAAAAATGTTTAAAGAAATAGTTGAAAAGAAAAAAAGATGGTTTTATTTCATTTTTAGGATTTCACATAACAAAGATACTTGATTTTTGCATGAGAAAAATGAAAGCGGCTCAATTTTTTGAAACAGATGAAATTTGTGATTTGAATCAATCACCAAACTCTAGCTCTACATGGATATGTCTATATCGAGATAGTGCTTGAGTGAAATTGTCTGTAAAGAGTGATTTACTAGTCACGATGGCAAAGGAGTATTACTGATTCTAAGAGAGGGAAAACAGATCTAAAAGTCTTAATATAGAGGCCTTTGTTGCAGAACAAAAGCTACTATTCATTAGCACAAAGTCCCCCATTACAGAGTTCTTCCCCCTAACATAGGCAAAACTTGCATACTGGTTGAAGCGGAAGTTGGGTTGCAGTGAGGGAAATGTAGCTACTTATTTCACAGACATAATATTGATAACTCTAAATCAAGACACTCATTTTTTAGTTCTGTTTGCCACTCTATGCATTGAAATGCAGAAGCATGCATCATTTAGGGATCAAACACAACTATATGCAATATAGTGACCTTACTACAAACAAATTATATCAATTATTGACATTTTTTTCCCATTTAGTTCAAACCATATCTTCCCAAGGAATTCAAGTTAAGTAAGTGTTACTGTCTACACATTCATAAAATTCAGATACACATTTGCAATGCTTTCATTTAAAAATGGCTTCTCAAGGATTAAGTTCCTGTATATTTATTCGCAATCCAGGTCACATTTTCTTTTGTTGCATCTTCAATTATACCTGCAAAATTTTAATATGTCTCTTTGAGTAATTTAGAACTCATTCATCAGCCTATAAATCTGTTTCACCATCTATATTTGTAACAAAACTGAGAATTTACTTAGAAGTCAGAAAGAAAAGATCACATAATAAATGCAGTGAGTGGAATGACACTTTGCAAGACTGGAAATCAAATTATGTTTTTATGAAAATACAACAGAGCTCTTTCATTCCATTCACTTTTAAATAAATAATAACAACAGGAGGGTACTTAGACAGCCTTAAACTCATTTTTCTTGGTTAAGAGCTTGGATGAATTCTTCTAACTTGTCTTGTATCTGTCGAACTTTCTCTGTTGTAGAGAAAGAAAAAATAACAAGCAAAAAATATATTTAAGATCTGATTCATCCCAAGGAATGATTATTTAGAGCATCTATGTCATTAACATGCAACTTAAGATATTTTAATTTTACAGGAATACTATATTAATATATTTTTAAGTGAAGATAAAATGCATTAAAAACATTAATTTTCTTGCAAAACAAATGCCCATTCTTCATTTATGATCATAAGTAACAAGTTCTTCATAATACATTTTCAAGAGCCCCATATGTTGCCACATGAAAGTAAAGCAGTTGGCTTTTGTTGATATAATGTCTGATATTCAGAGGTTTTTATGTTCACTATAGTCTGATCTAAAGCCTTTGCTTCACATTAAACAAGCTTACTGAAGGAAAGCAGGTCTAAAAACAATGAATAACTCTAACAATTCCTCATGGATATGTAGAGGTGTATATCAAGAGACAATGAAAAACATTGCTGAGCTAAGAAGGTTCTTTCTTAACACACGCACATACAAAGGAAAAAAACCTAGTTAACAAAGAAAAAGTTAACACAGAAATTTTTTTTAATGAAAAGCGTTTGAGTTGTTATCACTTGTGCTTAGACAGTGCCAAGTTGACTTCTCAAAAAAAATTTCTCATTTTATCACACCCTCATGTGTTACTGATCGCTTCATGACTAAATCTTCTTGAAATTGATCTCATTGTTGCTATGTCTCCTTTCCTTGTAAATGTTTTCCCTTCAATTCATGAAGCACTCTTAAATTTTAAAAATGAGTTGGGGAAATATGAGGGCTAATGTGGACTCAATTGCTGCAACTATTTCTGAAACTTCAGGATTATCAGTGCTCCATTAATTGTGATTGTTCACAGTGGCAGATCTACACTGCAATACCCAGAAACACGCCTAAAAAAGTTTCACTTACTGAGTTCCTCTGCCAGGATAACCCTGCGGCCAGTGAGAAGATTCTTCAGCACGAGCTTGTCATCACCGAGCTCGTCCAGAACTTCTTTGATGATCCTCTCTAGACGCCGAGCTGCCACAGACAAAGAAATAAAAACAGCTGGGTATTATTTCTGGTACAGTCAAAATTACAGAGCAAGTAGCAAACGGAGCCATATCAAAAATGATAAAGAAAACATGAGCAATACAGCTATCTCACTCCATCTTTCTCAATAGTCACACTGCAACATGAAGGGATTAAAGCTGAAAGCCTTGTGAACAAACTCATGCAGTTTGATGATGTGGTCAACAAATAAGATGGGGAAAACCAAAATTGTTTCCTCCTGTAGAACTATGCAAAATGTTTACAGCTTTAAGCTGAAGTCATGTGTAAAATTAATCAATCACAATGATTTAAAAAAAAACAACAACAATAATTATTTGTAATTATGTTCTTCTTTTCTTATGAAAATTGGATCACTACGCATTGAATTTGACCAAATTTGAAAGGATTTCACTCTTCCTTTGCTAATGAGAGTAATTTTAACATCAATAACACATTTTACAGTACCAGAATCTGGGGCAACAATTATCCAATATTCATATTATTTACATCCCACTCCAACCACAAAAAGGAAATGTTTTCTTTTAATGAAATAAACCTTTAAAAGCTACAAAGAATTTGACTTGAATGGTAAAGTAAAGATGTTTTACAACCTACACAAAGTATCTAGAAGCTAAGTAGGCTACCTTCATTGTTGACAACTTGCTGTCTTAGAGCATTGCTGGTAACATGCAGCATTCTCTGCAGTCGCCAGAACAGAACCACAGCATTACAATTCAGCTGAATATGGAAAAACATATTGAGACTTGTCACATACTGTTCTTTGAATCAGAAGAAGTTATAATAAATTAATAATGAAAATGATGATAATATTAATACTGTTACTGTTTCTTTTACCACCGCTACTGTTATTACTGCTATCACTTCTACTACTATTACTGCTGTGCCTTCTCCTGCACTACCACTTCTGTGAGAATCATTAATGCTACTTATTGCAACACTACATCTTTCATATATATATATATATATATATATATATATATACATTAAATAAAGACGATATTGTTAAGACCAAAACTTTAAAACTATGGATCAGGTAACAGGAGAAAATGAACAAAAAGGAATCCCACTTTGCTCTCAAGGCATTGAGGCTGAAAATGTATGGCAAAAGACAAAGACAAAGCAAAAGTAAGAAAGAAATGAGGTTTGGCACATGTGTAAAACCAAAGAAAAAAGATTGAAAAATAAAAATAGAAAAGATCTTACCTCAGTATCCTGAAAGCCACGTTGATAGTAGTAGTATCCTTTCTTACAGTCCACTGCTTGCTGCACCGCTCTTTTGTAGAAATGGCGTCGATAGATGTGGTACCATGTCTCTCGTATCTGGCAAAAGGCAGCAAGAAATTATGCAATCTGACTGAGAGTCCAAAGTTAAAAAAAAAAAATATTTGGAAACATTTCTTTACTTTTTGCTTTACGATAAATCATTTATTGAAGTAGGATTTTTCTTTTTTAAAATCAAAGCTTTATTTCATATACTAAAGAAGTACCACAACGTTATTTGAAGGACTGATTATTTCACCATGATTCATAAAACTACATGCATTTCTGTGCCTTTAACACCATTGCTTCCTGTGAACATTGTTCAGAAAGAATACACAGCAGGGAGTGAGTGCATCTTACCAGTTCTCCATCCACCTCAACGTTCTGATTCAACAAATTCCTCCTGACAGTGGTCAGTTCGTCAGCTGCCAAGTGGGCTTTGTGGTCCTGAATAAAAAGATGACAGAGGAATAATAATACAGATTCAAAATCTGTCATAGAAGTATCTAATAAAATCATTGAAATTTGATGTTTCTGGGCTTTCAAAATCTTACTCTAAAGGAGGGGAAACTAAATCTTATTAATAATTGTCATTAAATATAAAGAGCTCAAATGATGACGAAACCTTAAAGGATAAATATTAATATAGGTCTCTCATTCCTGAAATGAATTCCTTACTTGAATGTTTTTAGTCAAACTAAAATAATGTTCAGAACTAAAAAGAAACATATGAATTTTCAGTTTCCATTATTTTTCTTAAATCTTATTATCTACACCTTTAAAATGCAATAATTGTAAGCTAGTGTCCCTAAGTCTTACTGGATCAGATGAGAGCAGTTTTTCGAGTTCATTTTTCACATTCAAGACACGAACATGATCTTCAGTGCGCCGTGACCATTTGAGCCACTGACTCATTAAGCCAGGGCCGACCATGGTCTCCAACTCTTTCTCCGCTGAGAGAAAAAAATCGAGGATAAAAATAAAGTTCTAGGCTCCAAAAATACTCTTTAAAATTTCTGCTATAGCTACAATACATAGTACTTTTAAACTTTAACTTTCATGAAAAAAAAAAACAACAACCAGGATTTGTATTAAAGTTAACTTCCCAAGGTCTTCTAAAATGACCTGGACTATAAATTTCTGATGAATAATGAGGATCCACCATTTATAACTTTGTAATGGTCAAAGTCAAGAACAGATTCCTCAAATTATTTGGGGAACTTTGATAAGTTTGAGAAAGCCATGTCCAGAAATTCAAGGGCAACAAACATTTCTATAAATGTGTATGAGACATACTTCCTTTATTTGTCGTAATTATAATAGAAATCGGAGATTTTTAATGGGCTTCCATAAAACCAGAACAAAGAAAGTGAATTAAAACTGTTATTTCTTGTTCTTATTTTATTTATTAAAGCATTTAATTTTTTTTTGTTTTGGTCTACTTAGACCAAGAGAAAGGCAGAGTGTGTCTTATTAAAGAAGTATAACCAAAATTGTATTGCATGCATGAAGGAAATTTTTTGTTAGATCTGGAATGTGATTAAGGAACCTTTTTAAATCACAGCCCTGTAAAATTTATCAGGAAGCTTGTATTTTCTTTGTGTAACTGAGGGCAGACAGTTCAACAAGAAATGCTATAAATCTTTACTAATTTGCTGAAAAGGGTATAAAAAAAATAAACATAGGGAGAGAGTGGGCAAGGGAAGCAAATGATTTTAAAATATTTGTAATTTTGAGGATCCGCATTTAACCTTACTGTGCTCAACTGTTGCTCATGCCTAAAGATAAAAGGCATTTTTTTTTTCACTTCTACCACTTACTTTGCTCAAGCTGTCGTCTCATGGTATCCTCCATAAACTTGACCGCTTTATCCCACTGTTCCTTGTCATGCACTGATCGGTCTTCCAGTGTGTTGATCTGTATTACACGCTGGGGAAAAACATTACATACAAGGCACCATATAACACCTTTCATTTGCATTACATTTTGCGTAGAAAATTTTGTACCATCATTATTATTTGAGATTGGGATAAGGAGGAGTTTGAAAAACACAAGAATAAAGACAAAAAGAATAAGAGAGTGAATAAAGGAGGAATAACAAGGCAAAAGAAGACTACAGGGGAAAGAAAATGGGAGCACATAATTGAGAACCTTGAGCTCATTCATCCATAAATTATCAAACAGTTGAGATCAAAGACAATATAGGGTTTTTGCACTACTCACACTATCTTGAAGTCATAGCCCACAACAAAGCTTTGTTAAACATTTGAAAGTTTAATCTTAAATTTAAGAGAGCTTGATAAGGTGATAGGTTAAGGCAAATAACAACAAACCATTAAAATCACAAACAGTAAAGATACCATTATATTCACTTTGATGAATGACTAAACCTTAGTCTGTTATATTTATTACCATTGAAATTTATACGAAATTTTTCCCATTCTTTTTAATGATGATGAAATGTTGTTAATAAAAAAACAACTAAAGATGCGGACAATAAGTCTCAAATCATAGCAACTCACAAGATTAAAACTAAATAGAGATTCTACATATGAAAGAGGTACTGTGCAGCTCTACAAATTACATGCATGTATATTTTTTTAAAACAACTTTACACCGAGATTTCCTGTGACATTCAATTAAGCATCAGCTTACTAAACTATCCTCAGCCTTTCCCTCCCAGTTATGCTTGTTGCGAGTCATTTGGACCACGGCTGCCTTGAGAGGGTCGAAAAGTTCATCATAGTCTTTATGTTTTTTGCTCTGCTCCAACAAGGCTCCAAACTGCTCATGCAAAGTATCCCAGCCAATCTGGACACAAAATTATTAGAGAGCGAACATCAATGATTTTGTGAGAGAAACAGTTTTACAAAAAAAGAAAAATTGTTTTTCTAGCATTAGACGAATGATGGAGAGCTATCAAACCTATTGCAATTCTCGTCATCAAAGTGTAAAAAGGAGTCAAAAAGGAAACATGAAACTGTTCACACACTCAATTTATAGATGCAAACAAAATTAAATTATCCTTGACAATTATACAGAATGACTATACCTGGATCTTGTTAAAATTAACACAAAAAAAAACAACTTTTATGGGATGCAGCTTTTTTTGTTTTGTTTTTCCTTGGTTACTCACCTTACCAGAAAATTATGTTCTGAATTTGGTAAAAGGGAAATCACAAATAAAGTGGTCTTCTTCAGAAAAAAAAGGATTGCAGACAAGAAAATAATTAAATATAATTTTTGTTTTGGGGAGGAAATCTTGACAAAAAAAAATTAAAGTCCATGAAAGTAACACAATACACAGCCAGAAATCTTAAAATAAAATAGAAAAAGTAGACTGATAATGTGTTACTAATCCTAAAGACCTTTAATTCATACACCTATCCAACAAAAATAGGATTTTTGCCATCATGTTCCACTTATGGTTATCTTTTTAATCAAACCACAGATCAAATAAGTTACACGATAACTAACCTCAACACATTTTTTGGGAAGCTGAACATCTGCCCATTGTCTCAGTTTGATGTCAACAGTAGTGTTAAAGGTGCTGATAAAGAATGAAAGAGGGGCATGCATATGTAAAAAAAAAATAGCAGTTAATTTAATGCTAGCCATCTATACAGATCAACTAGCTAGGAAAAGACTAAAATAAAATCATGACATTATAAGCGGTAAACCTTGAACTTTTTTTTGGAATCTGAATCATCTCTTGGCTAACTTAAGTCATACCTTACACAGACTGAGATATTATTGGTTTGTTGCTACTTTTATTAATATTTGCCTTACTTTTTTCCTGCACAATTTCTTACCCTGTGTCTCTTGCCTGGGCAGCAGGAAGATAAACATTCTCAATGATGAAAGAACCAGCTTTCTCCCACAGCTTTTTTTGAAAGGCTTCTTCCCTGTGAGAGTGAAATGACTATATAACATGAAGACCAAGAGGGTTCAGATGGAAATTTTTCATTTGCAGCGTTTTGACTTTAAAAAATAAGGGATAAATACTTTTTAAAATGAGATTGTAAAGACTTTTTTTAAAATCATCTTTTATATTTTAAGTTAATATATATTAAGTTACTGTTTTCTTTATAATATTGGTGTTCCCATTGAAGCTGGGATTCGTTTTTTTTAGGCGGGGGTGGGGGGGGGATTGGTTTTCTTCTTTTTTTGTAATTTAAACTTATTTGTCTATATTTTCTTAATACCCTCACACTTCAAAAATCCATGCTAAAAAGACTCTGTCTCAAAAACATACTATTCTTTTATTAGTTTAAACTTTTACCTTATCTTTTTATGCTGTTCCCAAAAAAAAAAAAAAAAAAGAAAAAAAAAATTACCATTCTTTGGCCGTGACTTGACTAAGATTTATCAACTCATCCAAGATCTCCCCTTTACATTTTTCAAACAGTTCATCCTGTTGAGAGAGACATAGTCAAAAGAGAGAACAATCAATGCCTTCTTTTATGAGCATTTAATAAACTACTACGTGAGTTGACTACAAAAGGAAAGGCAATATGAACATCTCTAGAAAAAAAGAAAAAAAAAATATGCGCCCTTGATGCCCCGAGTGTCATGAAAAATTTAATATTTCACTGAAATTGCAAAGAAGAGAAAAACATGAACTAAAAACTATGATTAATTTTCATACAATCCAATGCAACATAACAAAGCCTTACCCTGTCTAATTCTCTAATTCTTGGAAAAGTATTTTTCCACTCTGTTTCCAGGTTAAATCGAGTGGCTGAAATAGACATAATTCTATGTTACATTATTTGCCTAAAAAATATATATATATTATATATTGTAATTGAAGAAAGAAAGCTGCTGAAGAGATTTCTGGTTTTGATTTCTTGATAAGTTTTACCTCTCCTTATATTTCTGACGAGTCTTGTACCAAGATATAAATTCCTGTACTTACTTACATATTAGTACATATCATGATGATTTTTTTTTCTTATGAATCTGAGATGCCAAAAACCTCCAGGCTGGCAAAAAAAGACAATTATTTTCCATTCAACTAGATTCAACCTCTATGAATAAACATGATCCATTTGTAAAATTCTACCATCCCCCCTTTTTATTTTCAGCTTTCCTCTTCTATAGACACCAGTCAAAACAGCACAGCTTAAATTGTCAGTTCAAGCTATTTGGAGCCTCTAATGATCCTGACCTTTGAAAGCATCTGCCTGTTGCTCCACTGTTTCCTTGACCATCTTCCAGAATGTCTCGGACACAGCCAGGCTAAGATTCTGGGTGGTCATCTGGGTTGGTTTTAAAACACCGTCTCTGTAAGCAATAAAAAAATCACACATAGTTGCCGTACCAACATTTGAACAATTTTTGGAAGAATTGTCACAGAAACAGACTTGATTAGATAATGGGCTTTTAAAACCCTATTGTCAATGTTAGGTAATAATGACAAAAACATTCAATTGACAGTTTTATTTACTTTGCTTTCTTTACAGAGTGCAAAATCATTTTGGAAACAAAAAGAAATACAAAAAGAACTACAGGTTTAATTGTGTGCCTGACAACAAGAAACAAATATGTTTCAAAGTGTTCAATTATAAAAGATATTTTAAAAAACTGAGTGCCCTTATTTCACTCCAAAGCATACACTCAAAATACAAGGCAACAAATTGATAGAATAGAATGAGAGTATGTCCGTACTTGAATAAGCGAGATTTCCTGAAAAACTGCTCCTCGTAATCTTTGATTGCACTAATGCTGTCATTCTGATTGCCTGGAAAAGAAAGTATTGAAGAATTATAACATCAACACAGTATATTGATGTATCTCTCAGAGGATAAATGTGAGCTAGCATCTAAATTTGCTGACCTCCTCTTTTCATGAAACAATTGTTTATGAAATTATACAAAACAGCAAGTAGATGATTTGATATTCTGACACTCTTTAGTGTGATTGGTACCAAGATCAACATACATTGATACTGAAAATTGTTAATAAGAGACAGTAGCCCTCAGATCAACACTTATAGTGGCTTGGGCTCACAATTTTCCAATCAATCAATCTGTCTGTGAATTTGTTTCTCTGGAAAATACTAAAATCAGTAATAAAAAAAGAGAAAGAAAACCTTATACCATATAAAAGACTAATGAACAGTTAGGATATTTCATTTACCTTTGCCGGTGACCACAGCAAAATATCCAAGAGCCTTCATGGGAAACAGGCGGCCATCAAGAATAGATTTAATCTGAGAGTAGGAGAGGAAGACAGAGAAAAAAATCTAATGTAAAAGAGAACAAAATACAATATATATATATATATATATATATCAATTAATTTATTGGCCTGTTAACACTAGACTAGAAGTTTTAAAAAGGCACTGTCAATCTAGCGTACTGCCCAATTTGGAGATTGCGGTTCAGATTCAACTCAAGTTAACCTTTTTAACAGGTTAAAATATATAGCATTAATAATATTAGCCTTCATCAATTGTTTTGAATAAATTACTGTCACTCAGAAAAAAAAAACAAGGTGACAACATGTACCCCACTTTTGACATTTGAAGAATCAAAATACTTATATAGCAAGAAATTCATGTCAAATTTGAAAGGGGAAAAAATTATTCCATTTATTTTAACATTCCCCTCATTGCCTGTTTCTTTTCCCCTCTCACCACATTCATCCAAAAATTAGAAATGGAAGTAAAAGGACCTTGAAACTTGAAAAACAAATTTTCATAAAAGTTGACTGATGTTTTGCTTATTTCAGGGTGTCATAGGCACACAAAAATCAGGACTCATTTATGTACTTTGGTTTTGCCCTGTAATATGGTTTAAACTAGTTAAGTCTTTTTTTAAAGCATTCTATTACCATGAGACATCAGGCTTTGGACAAAAATGGAGTGAACTACAATTAAATCTGCATGTAATTCAACTTTGTACAAATCCCTAACATAATGTAAAAAGTCAGAAAATGAAAATTGAGATACATTTTCCAATCAATCTAAATCTAATTAAACATAAAAAGTTCATGAACAGAAGATATCAACCTAATCTTATCACTCAAAAAAAGTAAAATTCTGAAATAATCAAGCTAAGCTTTGGTTGTAAAAGAAAAATTACATCCAAGATACACAATGTTTTGAAGATTCCTTAAACTTACACGTTCAGGGTCATAGAGAGAAGCCTCAGCCATGTCCACCTTTGTGAGAACAAAGATAGTCCTCTTTCCCGCAGGGTCCATCGAACTGACTAGATCTGTCACATTACTGCGCTCAGCATCGAGGGATCCATCTTGTCAAAAGAAGAGAGGAGAAAAAATGCTGGTGTTCATGCTCAGTTTTAATTGCTATTGAGCTTCAATCAAGAAATAATCTGTAAAACAATTGAGGAATGAGTAACTAAAAAAACAAAACTGATCAACAAAGCAGGAAAATATGTTTACCATGTCCAAAATATTTTAACTAAATGGCCTGCTAAAATAGCAAAGATTAAAAAAAAATCGTCTCTGAGGAAGGTATCTTCTTAAGCTAAGGAAATAATAAAAAAAAGGCTAGATTTCAAACGTGAGCGAAGCTTTCTTTTCTTTTGTTTCCAAAAAATGAAACAATTAGTGTCAACGTTCACTTGCTTACAAAATCTAAGTGCAGAAGAATTTTGCTCTGAGCCTTTCTCAATGTGGTTTGATATTGACTTGAGATACTTTCTAATTTCATGACCATCTTTTGCTCTTTAAAGTTAAACTTTCTTTTCTAACTCTTTGATTTCAACCATCATAACAAAGACAAATAGATCACCATTCATGATGGACTGGGCTTGTAAATTTCACAATAAATCAATCTATCAACCAAAAAAATGGTACATATTGGGCAATTCAAAGTCGTGGATCTAAGAAATTAAAGTATTCCCATCTAAAAAAAATAAGCAGAATTGAAATTGGGAACCAGGCAAATATACAGAGAGTTGCCAAGGATAGAAATATTATACTAAAGGCTACGAAGCTTGATATCTGATTTTGTGAAGCCTATTTTGTATTCCTTTTATTACAAGTACAACAAAAAAAAATATAGAAAAAAGTATTAGCTCATAAATCTTATTTACCATGTGTTCAAACCTAATAACAAATGTTAAGCGCTTTAAGCTTTTTTCATAAGAATGCTCTGATGAGACAATATTGATTAATGCTTAAATTGTCAGCTCAACCATAACAACTTTTACCTTGAATGCACAGTATGATTGAGTTTGGATTTTCCATGTACTGCTTGCACATGTTGCGGATGGAGTCTCGAGTGTCAGGGGACATCTCAGTTGTCACTGTCTGTGCACAAAGACGAGGTTGCAAACAGAATACACTGTACACATAGAGCATCATCAAATATTTTATGAATGCTTCTTTCAATTATCTCACACTTGTCAGGCCTATCAAAGAATGAGTATCAAATATTAAGTAGCATGTAGCTAAAGATTTGACAAATTTTCAAACTAAAAATAAACCACCCTAGTTAAGAACAGTCAGGATTATGGGCATGCACGGGTCACATGGAAGATCTCACTACATATAATGAAAAACTGTTGTTAATACAAAATTTTACAGTGAACTCAATCAATTCGAGTGATTTTTGCTGATTCAAAACCTAGAGTTTAACACACAAAAAAAGAATAAAAATCATTTATCAACTAAGGACCTTAGAAATATCCAACACATCATTTCTTTTTTAATAAAAAGAAATTCCAGGATCAGAGATGCAAAAAAATCATCAACCTCTGAACATTTCTTTCAGTTGCCATTCTACAATGACTCTCTCTATATATATGTAATAAGGAAATTTAGCAGGAAATTATAAAGGCAAAAACTTATTCTAAACGTATCCAACAAAAAATCAAAGCGAGAACAAGATCACCAATTGTTTAACATAGGCCTTCACATACTGATATGATTCCAGGTAGATCCACAAGCACCATTCTCTGTAGACCAGGTCCTTTTACAGTCATAGAAATACACTGGGAAAAAAAAAGATCAACCAACCTAATAGATATCATATATATTTAGGGATGGAAACATCCCTTTGTTCATTTTTTTTTCTTATCCAAGTAAATTACAGATTAGGTAAAACCAAATTTTACACAGATGGTAAAGACACAAGTTATGTATTCTGGAAAAAAATATTTAGCTCTGACAAATGTTAAAAAGAAATTAAAGAAAAAACAAACATCAGTGTATCTTTCCACTCAAATTGATCATGCAAAAAGAAGTTGCCTCTAAATTTAAACTAATTCCGTCTTTGATTTAATTTGTATTTCTTGTGCTTAATGACACTGTACCTTGGTGCTGACAGTTTCTCCAGCCTGAACACTGGCCTTCATGCGAAGCTCAACTTCTCTCCTAAGTGCTGCCAACTGTACAAGGGTAAAAGAAAAAAAGCCATAACTTTGCTTTGGAATGAAAATCACCTTCTATAATTATAGTTTCAAGTCATGCCATGCTCCATTTGGATAATAAGATCATGATTTACTCTATATCTAGATTCAAACTCTCTTTGGACTTTCCATCGAAGTTAACAATCGACTAGATTAAGAAATAGTCTCATGTCATGTCATGTCCTATTTTGATAAGAAGATAAAGATTTAAATCCAGATCTAGATCTAGATTCTAACTCTACTAAAGATTTTCCATCAGTCTTATTCTTAATAATCGACTATATTTAGATACTGTATCTTGAGCACCCCCCCCCCCCTTAAAAAAAAACAAATTTGTCAAGTCGTATTCACTATTATCAGCTGAAGAAATAAGAATGATCTTTGTTGGAAATTACCGCAAGGTTTGGGTGTGAAGATGGAGAGAAAAAATTTTTTCGGAGAAATAAGTAAACTCGTTGGCACCAATATTTTGGATGGTTTCAACTGCAATGCAAGTCGCCATATTGGAATTCAAAATATAAATAAGAATATAAAAAATATGGTAAATTTGCAGATAATTTGGGCCAATAACTGCAATAACACCAAAAATACATGATGTCAATATAATATATCGCCCAGTTTTACACTTTTGCACAGGCTGATACTCAATGACGGAAATATCTCACTCGTCCGTGAATTATATTTTCACTTTCTTTATTTTTCCATAAAATTTTAAAAACATTCAACCTTACGGATGAAAGTTTCCGTCTGGAACGAGGATTTACGGAAGATCATATGGCTGTTCACATATACGGAATTTTGTAAATTTATCAAAAATTCTCTTCCCTGCAAAGAGTAGCAATCCTGAAACTAAAATAAAAAGGACTTATCATGTTGAAAATAACTTCCCTTGCACCTTTTATGGTAGGAACTTAACTAATATGTCATTGGAAACTCCACATGGTTCTTTTTACAACTATTCCAATTTGTGAATAATCTATTAAGTGGCAAACATAAATACTTGCATTTTAGATACTGTTGATGCAATAGTAAGATTTTATATCCATTCCTTTGGCTACTCACGTCTGGTTCCTTGGTGAGATCGAATTCCCGTCCACTGTCTCTAAACTGTGCAACATGATACGGCCCTTCAGACAAGGTGACCTTCACAGGAGATCTTGTCATCATTTGACCTGAACCTCTGCATTTGAGAAATTATTGACTGAATTACAATCTGATCAAATTGGCTTAAAATTTATAAAAATTAATTTGTATTTTTTCCATGTTTGGATAGTTAGAGGCTAAACTTTGGGATCTTGCTAATGAAAAAAAAAATGCAATAATAGAGAGATACAAAACCAAACTATCAAATATGGTTTTTTTTCCAAAATAAACAAAGCCTTGAATAATTTGATGCCCTGAACTCATACCCAATATTTCCAAATACACTACACAGAAAGAAAAAAAAAAACAGTCAAAATCAGCATAAAATCAGAGATGTCCAATAAAATGATATTGTAAAGATGGCATTCTGAAAAATGACAAGGCTTTGGGAGACATAAAAGTAAAAAAAATATCTCAAAACTAGGAGATGATCAATATACAGGTTAAGGAATATAAGCATTTGTCTTTAGTTTTTAAATATAAAAATCAAGAAAAACCAAATCATATTTCTAATTATAAAGGAAAAAGAAAGAAAAAAAATTTTAGTTTCAACTTAAAGTTGTCTGAGTAGCTGTAAAAGGATATGAAAACAATATTTAGTTTCTTTACTTTTTTAACCAAATAGTAAATCTGTTAATGAACAAAAAATAAAATGCGAATGGAAATTGGTCCATGTAATGATTTTATAACCTATTTCTACCCCTAGCGCTAAGTACATACATGTATTTTTAGGAAACCAAAACAAGCAAATGACAAGACATGAATAAAAATACAAAAATACAAGAAAAAGAGTATTAATATGAAAAGCTCATCAGAGACCCTACATAAGCCTAGAGACAAAAGTTACAGATAAACCCCAGGTCTGAGGAAAACCACAATTACCTTGGAAAGATCCGAGCCTGTGCAATCATCTCTAGGACACTGGTTTTCCCTGAGCTTTGATCGCCAACCACAACCACCTGACAGATGAATAAGCAGCAAAAATAAATTTTAAAAATTCCTATAAAATTGTTAGACATAAGATTCCTTGCCTTTTTAAGATGTTAGAGCCAGTTAGAGAAAAGAGGAAGGCAGTTGATTTTTACCAGAATTTCGAATCGAACTTGGTATGTAATACGTAATTAGAACTTTTAAGTTTTAATCCAAATAGCGTGTTATGTTTACCCTTGGTAAATTATCTTGTGTATTGTAGCTTGAGTCAAACTGGTTCAGTTCATCCAAGACCTCTGAGTACATGTCGATCAAAGATTTCTGTATGGAAGCCATGCATAAAACAGATACATCTGCGTTATTAGTTTTTCTATCGCAAAAGAAAAAAAAACCACTAAAGTTCAGTCTGCTATAATTGAAACTGAACTTTTAAAAAAAGTCTGTAGAAAATTCTCTTTTCCATATTCTTTCCTTATGACACAGGTTTTCTTATTCCCCTCTACCCCCCAACCTCCCCACATACAAGCTTTTACATTCTTCATTTCAGACCACTGCAGTATTTTGTTCTTTTCTTGAAAGTGCTCAAGGTAATATCCTCTTTTATATTCAATACATATTTTGTATAAATCAGAGACAAAAAAAAGCAAAGGAAAAAAAATACAAATCCATTCTCAAGGTACCTTAATCAGGGGAAGCGTTTCGGGTTTGGTTAGAGAAACTAATTCAACTCTCAAGCTCATGTCAATGATTGAAGAACATAAATAAAAATAACAAGAAAAATTTTTGTTGCAAAACGGCCCATTTTGCCAACAAATAAGAAAAGATTTCCCTAAAAACGCCAGTTGCATTCATAAAAATAAAAAATGTCATTCAATGACAAAAAAAAAAAATAGTTAATTCCTCATTATTTGTAAAATAAGAATCGGCAAAAAAGTTAATCTTTTTTTTTTTCAAATGTAATTCATGATTCTTGACAGACTTTATCTTACAAGAAAAGGAATTATATTTTTAAGCAAAATGCAGGCAGTAAAATTGAAATGAAATGGTCAACGTAAAAGGGAATAATCTTTCTGTTTGTTTCCTAGTCTTTCTAGACAGAAAGGTAAGAAAGCCAAGTTGTACATAGTGCTGAAAACTCAAAAAATTGAAATTTGACTTTGCCCCTCATAATCCAAGTTACAGACTTGGAATAGTGCTTTCCCCCAGTTTTTTAAGTCTTGCCACTAAAATGTGAGGAGCTTTTACAGTCTTTGTTTTCTTTGGTGAGACATAAAACTTCGTACAATATATAAATGCAGCGAAATCGAACATAACCTTTCATTTCCTTACAGCTCTATTACATTAAAATGGATTAGAGCTGATTTGGTACGCAGTCCAGACATGATAATTTGCTTTATCATTAGATTTTTCATCTACTGTTACAGTACCTTCATAGCCCTAGTTCTTCCTCCTGATCGCTGTTCTTTCAACAACAACTGTTTCCTCAGTTCCCGGTTATCCTTTTCTAGACGTTCGATTTCCTTCTGATAGCGTAGCTGAAAACAAAATTGACAGTAACCCTAAACACATGTGGTTCAGCAGCCAACAAAAATCATCTGGAAAATGTGGCCCACTTCATCTTCTCCTACAACTTAAGTAGTTTTTTTTTTCTTTTCCTCAAACATGTTTAGCAATTGTTTGTAAGTATAGATGATTTCTAAAAATGACCAACTGAAAACAATGCTTTTAACAAGAGAAGAAGTGATTGAAAGAACATTGAAACTGTATGAAACAAAAAAAAAGATTTGTTTCCACATTTATAAGTTTCTTTACAAAGCAAGAATCAGATAAAATTTTGGAAAAAAATTGCTCTCATGTGAGCAATTAAAAAACAAAAAAAAAAAAAAAAACCCACTGAATAACATATAAATTTTAAAGGTTCTCAAACAATGAAACTACATTTATATACCTCCAAATATTTCTCTGAATTTTATTAATGACAATGTGAAGCAAAGAAAATGATCTATATTTTTTCCATGAGTATATAGATAGTGGTACATGCTAGCTGTTTTATCTCTCCGTGAACATTGATAACAGATGTAATAGTTTCATTATCAAAAAGACAAACTTTGTGAACTTACCTGTATGTCCATCACTTCCTCCTGTATTTTTCCATGAGTATATAGATAGTGGTACATGCTAGCTGTTTTATCTCTCCTTGAACATTGATAACAGATGTAATAATTTTATTATCAAAAAGACAAACTTTGTGAACTTACCTGTATGTCCATCACTTCCTCCTGTATTTTTTGTCTGGTGATCTGTAGAGACAACAAGAGTTGAAAATTTTCTTATTCCTTTTTTTTTTAATATTCTTGTGAGCCAAAATAACAAACTTGTAAATAGAAGCAGCTGAACGCTAAGTGCTTTTTAAAATAATTTTCCAATTTTTGGCTGGTGTGAAAAAATAATCTTTTGAAAATTTTTCCATGTTATGTGTGAAAAATCCTGATATATGTTAACAATAGCTGCATTTTAGAATTAATTATCATGAATAATAAGAAAGAATTTCCCTTTGAAAACTTCAAAATATGTGCATAATACTTTCTGACACAAGTTAAGACATTGCCCATAATCCAAGCATCAAGATAATTTTATCTGAACAAAGAAGGTTTTTTTTCCTTTCTTTCTTGTTTTTGATTTTCTTTCTCTCTCCAGTATAAAGTTTAAAGCACTTATATTATATATCAACAAATCTTTTCAATAAAACAAAGTGGAAGAGCTGAGTATGCTCTGGAAATATCAGCGAAAAAGCAAACAAAACTTTCTATGCATCATAAAAAAAATTAAATTTTCAAACACATGTCACTTCATTAAAAAAAAAAAAGAAAAAGAAATAATGCATACCAAATATATGGGCTGAATAGAGAACCAAAAGCATTTTTTTTTTTAAATTCAACACAAAAACAGTTTCAAGAGGTCAATTCAACAAAATATACAGCCACTCAAACCTCTGGGTCTTCAATATAAGGATTTTCAGGAGCCTTAGACATTTCCTCATAGAGTGGGATATTGAAGTTCTCTTCTTTTTCTAGATCATAATCATTTCCATAGTCATGAGAGTAGTCAGTCGAAAAATTTGCTTGCATCTCAGCACAGAGCTAAGCAAAAAGACGCCAGTGTATAGTTTGAGCAGCAAAATTAGCTTTTATCATTATTTCATTTAAACATTTGCTATTCTTTGTTCTACAGGAACAATGGTAGCTTTTAAGTTAGAGCTCTTGCCCTGATGTCTGCAGGGATATCACAAAAAATAGCTTGTAGATATTAAAAAAAACATTTGTGAGAGGAAAATTGTAATTTATTAAACATCAGTATTTTCTATTTCAAGTGGCTATTTTAGAATGTATCATCTCATTTTATTTTCAACCCCATACTCTCCCTCATACACACTTTTTTTCATTCTATTTTAATGACTCCTGAACCAACAAGAATCGATATAAAAAAAAACATCTTCATATGACTTTTATGTTACTTCAAACTTCAGCAAGTTGTATCTTTTTCTTGCATGACTGTTTTGTTGGGTTTTTTTTTTTAAATCAAAGAATCATCAACTTATCATATTTGGTCAGAAAGAAAAAAAGAAATGATACGCTGAGCTGATTCTACCAACATTTAATGTGAACATAATTATAATGTAATAAGGGTTCGCAAATTATAAAATAAAAGAATCATCATTTTAGAACAAGAAACCTGAAATAGACATACCTCAGGAATTCCACTTTTCTACAAGTGGTGAAGAGAAAAAAAAATGATTAAGAAAATCTTGAAACACCATAGTTCATTTAAACAGCCCACTTAGGATCATTGACTTTACAGACTTTTAATCATCACAAACTAAACATTAATTTTAAAGGAAAATCTGTATATAATCATGCCTAAGCAGGAACTCAGTACAGTCCTAATCAGGTATAAAATTAAGTGATTAAGTTTTGTGCCACAAAATATTTTTTTTTGCGGATCAATGGGCGGAATGGTTGTCAATTTGAATGGAACATTTACAAGACATTACAGCAACCCATGATTAAACTTATCACCTCCTTCTAAATCATACTACATTTTGACTGTTTTAGTTTACATTTTACAGGTTTTTTCTGTCTCTGAAATCAAAATAATCAGTACCTATGATTATTTGAACTTACACATTAATACATTTACTATTACCAACAATGATTTCTCATGCATCGATGAATTAAATTCCTGACTCAAATTGGGAGGTCTTCGGTTCTTAATATCAGCTTTTAATCTAACATCAGTTGCCAGGGATCATTTTCATTTTAAAATAAAAAAAGGAGCACTTTAAAGTTGTCTTTTAATGCTTCCATGACTGTTTCGTTTATCCAGATGCTGTATCCAAAATATTTTTTTTTAATTGTCAGCCTATTTCATGATTATATCAAGGTTGAAAATTAATAAAAAAAAAAAATATTTTACCTGATCAGGGGAAATCATTTAATCTCAATTTTCTTGGAGGGAAAAAGTGTGCATCTTTGTGATGCAGCATACAGCTTAAATCTGAATCTTAACTCTTCATTTCCGTTTTTATAATTTTCTTTCTGAACAATTGCCCGACTCATTAATATGGTGGGGAGGGAAGGTCTTTGTCAGCTTGAACAAAGACCTTTTCCATTGATACATCAGCTAAAAAGGCTTCCACTGATACATCAGCTAAAAAGGCTTCCACTGATACATCAGCTAAAAAGGCTTCCACTGATACATCAGCTAAAAAGGCTAACGTTATAATGCCAATCTGAGAGCTTTTTTCTACAAAAGAAATTAACAACGTAATTTTCAACAATATGAGAACAAGTCATGATGTCCTTACAGTTGAAGTAAGTTTAAAGACTTGAAGTGAAGCAAGTTGACCGCCAAACAGTTTATCTATAACAAACTAAATCTTGCCTTTAGAAGATGATAAATGCCTTTACAATTACAATGTAAAATTGTGTAGTGACATTTAAATGTTTTTTTTTGTTTGTTTTTATTTTTTTTTTTTAATTCTACTGCACTTAGATAGCCATTTGATTTAGGCAAAACTAGGCACAAGCATTCAAATATAAAAGAGAGGATAAAGAATCATTCCACAGAGAATTTTGAAAGCCATACCTCAGCAGAGGGGGGATTCTCTCACTCCTTCAGCTTCATCACACAAAGTAAGGCTGAACTATTTAAAATCACCTTAATAATTTGAAGCCAAATTTAGTATTGACAGATAGTAAAAGACTTGAAGATACAGTCCTATCCCATTTTTTTAATGTTATGTGCTGATATTGATGTAAACCCATGTAATTTTTCTCACCGGTCTGTCCTCTGATGATGATGCTGCAGCAAGCTTGGCAGAAGTCACATTAAAGGCAGCAGCATCTGACTCTGATGACACAAGCAGTAAAAAAAAAATTGAGAAAGTAATTGGAACACAATTTTTCATCAGAATAGAACAATTAAGGGAATTCTGAGCTCTGATCCTTCCATTTCACAATGTAGAGTAATTCACTCTGTTAATGTACATAAAGGATTGTCCACTAGGAAACCTGTCGTAATTTCTACAAGATCTATCAATGACCAGCCCAAGCATTCCATCTTCTTTGTTTCCACAATAAATTAATCTTAGGTCTCGTCTCATCACATATTCACCATCAGGAAACTAAAATCAGTCAGGGCCTAACAACTGAAAAGTGTAAAAATCCAGCACTATATTTTGATGAAACCAACTTGTGTTTGATTATTGTTGATTAAGCAGTCCATAGATATTATGTGAAATTTGATATTGCAATCTTTACTATATATTCTTATTTTAGTTTATTTGCTGAAGACACACAAATGTAATTTAATACTCTTGAAATGATTCTCTATCCACTTATTTTTTTCCCCACACAAAAGAATAAGCACCAATCTAGAATTTGGAATCAAACGATGTTTTTGCTATCCACTTATTTTTTTCCCCACACAAAAGAATAAGCACCAATCTAGAATTTGGAATCAAATGATGTTTTTGCTTGTTAGGTTTTTTTTTTAGTATCTTAATTTCATTGGTGCACATACTGTGTAAAACAGGAGCAAAAAAAATTAAACCTGATCATTACCAGAAGCTATTCAGGCAGGAAAGTATAAGAGAAACAACCTTAGAAATAATTGAGATCTTTTCAAGCACTCTCCCATTCATTCACTAAAAAAAAGATGGATGTCATAATTTAAAGCGAGCTATGGGGTAAAGGTAGATGCCCTGTTATTTTACACCCATACATTTTTTTAGACAAAGCATTAAAGGAATTAAATTCAACAAGAAAAACGTATAAGCAAGTTAAAATTTAATAGCAACACAAAAAAATACCTTAATATAAATTGGAAAAGATTAAGTACTAACGATATGTGTGTATGTATACATATATATAATTATAATATATCTGATGCATAATTATAGCTGTATTAGCAATAATACGGAGCAATAATGCTTCTGAGCATCTAGAATTTTTTTTTTTTAAATCAGCTGTTTCAACCAAACTGCGAAGATATTTCTAGAAGTCACCAGCAAGATAAATATTGATCTAAAAGTTAAAAATGATTAATCTGTTTGAACGCAACAATAAGTGGAATTGAAAGCTATAAAAGAGAAAAATGAAACACAGCCCACAGATGGATAACCTAAAGACTTAGCGCCTTATGATTCCTTTAATTAAATCAAATCATTTTTTTTTACTTAAAGAGAATAAAAATTAATAATGGATTGATTAGCAAAACCCAAACTTTATTCAAATTTTTCTGCCCTTATAATACATTTCACCCGTCCATTCACTTTTCACATTATTATATATTTAATTTGATATGCAGTATTTTCTTTATATCAAAGAGAATGAATTGTAAAATGTAAAATTGTTCGAAATAATTTTATGTCTCTGTATATCATTGTATATCATACTCAGAAGATAGAAAACTTTCCTCACGGAACCTTGCTAAAAGATTCATAGAGTCATGGGTGCAAGAAGAGGGATGGTGAATCCTGATATTCCATTTTTCTTGAACTCAACACCTTGAAAAGCTATACAGCCTTAACTAACAGTAATAAATAAAGTTTTCACAAACAAAAGAAATATGCAGGGATTCGTTGTCTGTTAATCTATATACAGTTAACTTTTAGTTCCTTTGAAAGAGATAGATAAATAGAAAGACATCAGAGGTAGGAAAAGATAGAGATAGAAAGAGATAAAGAGTTGGTTAGAGATTGAGATATATATATAGTGAGAGATAAAGAGGGAGAGAAAGAGAGAAAGAGAGAGAGAGAGAGAGAGAGTTACACAGAAAAGGAGAGATGAGGAAATAACGGAGCGAGATGACATGAATAGAAAAGCAAAGAATAGAGTGGAAGGAGCCATAGACATGTTAATATAAAGAAAGAAATAACGGGAAGGAAAGATAATTAAAATAGTGTGATAGAAATTTATATAAAAAACAGGACAGCATGGAAATAGATAGCCATAGAGAAAGGGGGTGCCAGAAACAGGTTCATGTATTGAGATACATCAAAAGTGGTGAAATGAACAGAAAAAAAAAAAAAGCAGAAGATGAGGGAGCAACTAAGAGAAAGAAAAATATTGAAAAGTAAGAGATAGTGACTGAGGTACAGAGTTACAGAACTCTAGAGGAGGTAAAGAGAAAGGAAGGAGCAGAACAGTCAGACAAGTGTGGGATGAAAAGGACGGTTTGTTTGGTTTATCTTTTAATTTTTTCCTATTGAATATCCACATCACAGAGAGAGAGAGAGAGAGAGAGAGCCGACAAGGTGGACGAAGGGCCTAAGACTAGAGAAGGGGCCCAATCTAGGTGTTAACATTGTTTTTGCAAAATTGAGGAGCTTTTGGCATTCTCATAACTTTTCCAGTTTGATTTTGCAGACCTCCAAGAAAAACATGTCTCACAATCACGAGAAAGAATTGCCTTACATTACAAACGAGTAACCGGTACTGGTTGTACTTCAAACTTGTACTACAGTCATATCAAACTGATTCAAGAATCTATAATCAATGAATCCAAAAAATATTTCCCCTAAGCCTGTATGGAATTTTTGATAACTGGCTCCATGAGCAAATATTGCAAATGTGCATCATAAACTATATTTTAGATAAGGGGCTAGATCTAATTCCAAATAAGCCCAATATACTTGATTTATCTTAAATGTGTGAGGTTGCTGATCACTTTACCGTTTTTATCAGTAGACATCTGATGGACTTTTATTTCTAGTTAATAATTTTCATATCTTAATACTGTACAATGAAAATTTTATGTTTATAAAAACAAAGGGCTGGTAAGGATTCGATTTTTATCCATAAAAATGAACACTCTACACAGACTGAGGTACAGGTGGTTCCTATTACACCAAACCACTGATTATGACCTGTACTTCCAAGTTAAACTAGGGGAATTACTTCAGAACCAGTCCTTGGGCAAAGGAACATGAAACAAAGAATAGGTTACATACAGTAGCTAGAAATGGGAGTTGGGAGGAAGATCCTGACGTAACATCTGTAAAAACTAAAAACTTTTCACTGGATTTCAATCATTAAAATACAAATTTTACAAATTTTGAACGGGCACCAGTGTTTCATGTGATTTAGCCTAACTCTGCAACAACTCTGCACTGCCCTGTTCAATACAGGACCTGGATCCAATCTGGAAGGCAGTTAAATTCCCGTATCCAGAGAATTCCTGAATATTCCTGAAAATTGCACCTATGTACATCACACAGAAAGTACATCATGTTCTTGCTACTTTCAATGTATAGTAATTTTCAACAGAAGATCATTCACATTTATAAACTATCACATCTAAATAAAATGAGACAATAAACCCTAACCGATTGTGTCAGTTGGAGATGACTGTTTGATGAGGGAAAGATATTAACTTTAAACTATTTCATAATTGTGCATGTCATCACTTGGAATGTCAACATGTATGTAATGCAGAAACTATTTTTTTTACATCTAATTAATTTTTAGACAATGACCAAAAGTAAAAATGCTACATAAAGATTATTAATCAAATGCAACAGCATATTATTAAAACTGAAAATCAAAATTCATTGATATACCACTTTAGCAGAAATATAATTTGGATTAAATAGTGTTTTGTGCAGAAAAATTAGGTAACAAGTTTTAATAATTTTCATTGAAACAACATATTTATTTTCAAATAACACTGTTAAAAAGGTAAAGAAGTGAAAAAAAGTGAACAGCTTTTTTTTTCAAATTTGTGCAGCCAAGGATAAGATGCAGATATAACACTGACCTACATCCCTCGCCTTTGGTGTGCAGATTTCAAGAAACTTATGTTAAATAAAGGACACAGTGAACAAAACTCATGAATAGTAAAATCCAAAGAAAAAAAGAAAAATATTACTCTCTTCTGGGAAAATATCCTTCAAAGTAGCTGAAATAGAGAATTTTTGATAACATGATTGGTAAAAGAAATATAATGAAAGTTTGATATCAACACTCCTTTAGAAACAAAATTTCTTAATAAGAAACAATGTAAGTCAACAACCTCTTTTCCTTCCCAATTTAAGACACAGTTTCTGATGAGCACATAAGAGAGAAGCAGTTGCCGCAAAAAGATGTTCATAAGATAATTTGCACTCTAACAATTTTCCCCCTAAAGGTAAGGTTACAATGTGAAGCAGATTTCTTCCATTTCACCGCAAACATTTCAGAGACATCTGTTTTCAGTTACAGATCAGTAAAGAACAGTTTTATATCACATGTGTCCAGTCCAAATTCAATAACTTTATTTTATCATCTTGCAATCTACACACCTTTGGCTTGGGTGTTGGTTACCAGGTGATGAGGTCTGAAGCCTGGTTCAAAGAATGAAAGAAAAATTAAAAAAAAAAAAAAAGATAAAGATTCTAAATATTATAAAAACAATGTTATTTCTACTTTGCTTTGTTCAAAAAGCCATAGCTATTCTACAGTTGCTAAGTATATGATATAAAGTGAAGAAAAAATGTATTTAATCCTTCGCATGCCCAGATCTATATTCAACATACAATGACGTAAATGGGAAAAATATAATATAATGTAGAGTGGAAACCTCAAAAACTAAAGTCTGATTATTCGAATTTCTCATAAACTGAATTTTGCAAGATGATAGATCATTTTTTTTCTCTTTGGCTTTGTTTGAATCGGACTCATATTTCGAAGTCTTTCTGATTCGAATCTCTTAATTCGAAATTCATACCACCCCATAAGGCATCACTAAAGTGCTTCATGTATCTCTCAAGCAGCAAGCAATGCCAATCAAAGCCCAAAAAAAAAGGCTGATCAGTGCGCTATTCAAAGCGAGAAGGGACCGGATGCACTAAAAATTATGTGCCAGTACTGATACTGATAGCAGCAGTGGGATGGGGGAAGTGGAGGGTTGCTCGTTGCAGGCACAGTACACACTCACTCAATGAGCCATAGATTGTTATGTCCATTTTTTAATTTGAATATTCTTAATTCCAAGATTTAATCCATTCCCATACAATTCTAACTATGAGGTTTCCACTGTATTTTACTTACCCTTCTTTGAGTGCAGCATTTGCTTGAGTACAAATTAGTATTTTGATATTTTGAAAAATGAGATCTACTCTCATAAAAATTTAATCTTCATGCTTTATTGCAAAAACATAATGAAAGCTGTGACCAACCGTCTAGGATTGTGGCACCGAAATCTTCTGGCAGCTTTGCCTTAATCTTGTCTTTCATCTCCGCCAGTTTGGTGGAGGCATCAGGAAGATCCTCCAGTTTGCTCTTAAGCCAGCCCTGGATATTTGAAAACAAAGGTGTTGCAATGAGAGTAAAGGATTCCCAAAAATTTCTGATTGACAGCTTCAATACCGCAAGAGAGATATAAGCTAAATGGATGTATTAAGTTCAATAAACAACTTGCAACAAATTAAAAGACATTTTGCGAGCTGAAACTACAAAACTACAAACATCCTATCAACACAAATATACTTTCAGAGCCACTTAGTGACATCAGTGATCATGGAAAACTGAAGAATGATAACCTGGCTTCAATACTGTCCTTTCTCCTTTCCCATCATCAGCCTCCCTAACCTTAATTTTATGAGATAGAGAACTCTAAGTTTTTGTTTTCTACATTTTTTAAATTACATTTTCTGTATTGCCACTCAATGCATATATATATATATATATGTAGTGTAATTTTCCTTAAGACAGAAATAATTGATCATATGCCCTTAGTTGGTATCAGACTTACCCTCTCTGGCATCTGATCTCTGACTCTTTCCCTCAACTGGGCAAAGGATGCTGCAGCATTTTGACGAAGCTCCCATCCTTCCCAGTCAGGTTTAAATTTGGCAACTGTGTCAGAATCAGGAAGGTAGTCCTTCAGCCACTCAACATCCGGGATGTAACTTTTTACCTCTTCTATTTTCTAACAAGAGAAAATGAAAAAAGGAGATCAGTGGTAACCGTAATTTAACTTTCTCAAACATATTATAAATGGTGCATTACAATTATTTACATGGTATTAAAAATCGGTAGCTATGAGTATGATCCCGATGTAAACCAGTTCTTAAATTTTTTTAAATCAGAAACCATTTTAATTTGAAAAACTGATTACAAACCTCTATAAACACTGAACTGAGATTCTGTTCAAAGCAATTTTTCTAAAATAAAGCTTCTGCTGTAATATTATCCTTACCTTACTGGCTGCATAGCCACTTCCTGCACCGCCAAACAAGACAAGATAGCGAACCTTCAAGAAACGACTGAGTCCCCCAACAATTCGCAAGAGGCCTGACATTTCTCGGTAGCTTCCTACTGTAGGAGTGCCATTACTTTTGAGAAGCGGCTTTGGCCTTACACCCAATGTGTTGCAATGGATATGTCTAACATGTAGTCTAGCCAACTGTCCTGGGGTGAGGCTGTTACTGTGACCAGCAGCAGTGCCATTGTATGACCCAAACTGACATAGGTTTGCAGTTGCGGCTGCAGCTTGATTAGTTCTCCTCCCTTGCACCAAGAGTGCAGTCACCAGCTGACCATTTACATCTTTCGTGATAAATCGACATGCTGGGCTGGAAATTAAATCAATGAAACTGAGTTATTTGTTGTTCGATGGAATTAACAGTTGGTGTATTCACACTGGTATTAAGTTTATTGTGAACTTCTCTTTAGGAAAAAAAGAAAAAAATATATACATGTGTGTATATATATATATATATATATATATACCTTATTCCCTCCATTCTTAGCGCCAAATAAAATAAACCCCCCCCCCCCCCCCATTCCCATCCAAGCAAGACTTAAAAAACACCAATTTCGAGAACAAAAGATTCTTATTAAACTCAAACTCAAAACATTTATTAAGCGATAGATCTGATGATAACAACAGACAACACATGTAAACAATGAATGACAATGATACTGCAATTGTCATCTCAAATTGGGGATGTCATAGTCAGTACTAAGGCGTCTGAGGTTAATGTCCTGGACTGTTGCAGTCCTCGTAGTCATCGGACTCGAATGACGCGTCGCTTTCTTCACCCAACCATGGCACTCTAAAACTAACTAGAGGGGGGGGGAGGGCGGCGACGGCAGAAACCGCGGCACTTTGTCTTTGAAGAAAGTCATCCAAAACATTCCTTTAGACACCCCCCCCCCCCTTCTTTATTCACGCGCCCGGCGCTACTATTGGAACGAATACGGTATATATATATATATATATATATATATATAGAGATATACATATTAGATTACACATTACGAATAACATAACCTTTCAATATATGATAAACTAATAATCTTTTATTATACTATAAAATTCTCACCTATCATCTTTACTGAAATTGATGATTATTAATGTAAAGAATTTTGTAGCTCCACATTATTGATGCAGAATGAATTGTAAATTTATATCCATTTGAAGTGTCATCCATGTTTGCATAGTTTAGACATTTATTGAATAGATACCAACTGTACTTAAAAAAATTCCTGAATGGTCCTTTCTTAGGTAGTTTGACATTTAAATTATGAAAGCAACTTTTTGAAGTGGAAGCGAAAAAAAACTGACATTAAAAAAATGTCAGACACACTATTGTAATCTACATGTACAGGTCTTACCCAAAATGGCCCCACAATAATGGCTTTACAACCATGTCAAAAGTCTGTCCTCAGCTTCACAACTGTTACCAATGTGCTCTTTTTGAAATGCTTCAATGGCTGGTAAAAAATCATTCCAATCTAAAGTGAGAACATCAAATTATCAAAATTGTGGTCATTTCAAAGTCTCCATTCTTAGTGATCTGTACAAGTAATTAACATATATTTGCATCATTCAAGAATTATAATCCAAACTTTTTATCTTCATTATGGGTACATTCCTTTTCCTGCTTCATTTTTTTCTTCACTTCTTAAAATGCGTTGATAGAATCAAGATTTGATTTGCAATTGAAGTATCAGTATTGGGCCTAACAGTCTACATCTAGATTTGGATTCTTGCACTCTGAATTAAATGATAAACGCAGTTTCTACCAAAGCTCCAACAATGCTGGTAAAAGGAATTAATGGGACATTTCTATACTCTGGTTCTATAATCTGAATAGAGGTTCTTATTCAAAACTCGCCTGCAAGACCCACAAAAATCCTAACTCCAAAGACTCTTAACTTAGAAGAAAATGGCTCACATCCCATGTTTTCTTTCTACAATCATATTTTCTCCCAGCATTGCTGATCTCTGCATGACTATCATTTTAAATTTTGTCCAGATGCCCTTTTTCAGCTTCCTCTCTGTCTTACAAAGTAACTGATTGTCTATAGATTTCAATTTTTGTCTTCAAAATCTGCCAGCTTTGCTCTTATCATGCTTTATTCTTCAACCAAATACAGCATGTTCCACGATCAGGTTTGAAACGTCAAATGCTAATTTCTATGCCCATCAGTTTGAGATCTTATATCAGTTTCAAATTTATTTCCATTTCATATAGACTGTCTAACTGAGATCTATGTATGATGTATGCTCCTTGAAATTGAATACAATTCTCAAACTTTTTTAAATATTTGTAATTCATGTTCGAGGTAGGCCTACATGCTTATTATAAAGACCTGATTTATCCCATCTACTTTGCTGCACACCTTGTTCAGGTCTAGATCTATATCTGTGAACCACTTTCGTTAGATATTTAGATCTATATCGTGACTCGGTTTTCGTTATATCTAATGAAAAAAAAAAAAGACTATATCTAAATTTTAATGTGTTCTAGATCTAGAATCTAGATCTAATCATTGATTTAAAAATCATCAACATGAATGAGCCAAACGTTTGGTTGTTTGTTTTTTTTTTTTTAAATAAAGCTTTATAAGAACCATGAATATTAATATACAGAGAATTCGAACTGTTAAAAGATGTTTTGGAGAGAACAGTTCATTCTCGAAAGTAGGGTGATGACATTCATCTTTTATGTTGTTGAACTCTGGAGGACAAGTTTTCGTTTTTCGTTTTATGTGGCAGAACTAGCGGTCATTATTTTAAAAGAAAGTGGTATTTTCACCATAATTTAAAAAAAAAAAAAAATATTATAGTTCAGAATTATAAAGAGCTAGAGTTTTAGGTAAGATCTGAGCAGTGAAAAATTATAGGCACATGTGTGGGACAGGTACCTTAGGTTTATTGACAAAACAATGATAATAGTATTTCATAGTTAATAGTTTTAGTAATCGCTTAATTCCTCCATTAATTCCCCTTATTACTTCTTTTAGTCCACCCGTTCTCGTCGTTAAAACTTGAGGTAAAGGTATAAAGTTGCACTCAATGATCCCTAGCAGTCAGGAGTGAGCGTGTGCAGGAGTTGGAATGGAAACGCTTGGGAAATCCCTGACGTCGAAACCCAATGAATCAGCTTAGCTACCCATTAGATACGCCAGAATTGGTCCCAAGTCCCCATCCTTCCATAATTATGAGACACCGTTGACGCCCACAATTAAATTGTGCACCATATACTAATTTTAGAGTGGAGTTCAACACGTAGTAGGCCCTCCGTAAATTACATAAAAAGGGGTATCTCTCAAACTAACTTTACATTCGACCATCTAACGAATGGCAGTCAATTTGACCAACATCTAGTGGCAGTCGGCGCTGGGGGAGCCTTCTTGAGCTTTCTACTGTATACTGAGCCTTCTTGAGCCTTACTAAGAATCCTATAGCTCTGTCGTTGAGCATTGTAATCCACCGGGCCTTCCCCGCCCCTCCACAAGAGCTTGCACAGGCATTTCCATTCAACTTTGTGATAATAAATATTATATATTTATTCACAGGAATAAACTCAAACAAACGGGTCATATAATACTCAAGTGATGAACTCAACAACACTGAAATTGCATCAAGAATAGAGCGAGCAAAAATGAGTTTTCAGAGAATAAAATCAATATTTACTTATAATCACATCTTGATTCACACAAGAAGAACCCTGGGGTGCCATATTGGATATATGCTGATGCATGGATGGACAATTTCGAAACAGGTAAGAAAGAAACTGGAGGCAACAGAGATGTGGTTGCTTCGGAGAATGCTACGAATCTTAAAGACTGCATATAAATCAAACGAAACAGTGTTACGAGAAGCCGACACAACATAAATACGTAAATATCAAGCAACCATTCTTGGCCATGTGATGAAGAGAGAAACTAGAACATCTTGTGGCCACTGGATGATCGAGGAAAATTCAGCAGGGGAAAAACAGCTTGAAAAGATGTTGGATGTATTAAAAAAATGGTTCAAAGTAGAAAGAGTGACAAACGCACTGAAAGCGATGAAGGATAGAACGAGTGGAAGGTCAAGATTGCCTCTGCTGAAGCACAAGACGCCTGAATGATTGATAAAGTGATTGTACTGGTACCCACAAGATATTGCTACCCCCATTCTATGATGTAAACTGTTTGCATAATTTGCATATAGACGGATGTAACTATTCTTGTGTGTGTGGTATGCAAGAAAAAATTAATTTTCATCGACACCATGATTTATTTTTACGGCATGTCGTTCTAACCTCTCACAGGTGGTGTTTAAATAGGTCAATTGTCTCTATTCCGGTATAAAATTCAGCATGAAATGCAGGCTATAAAAAACGGCATTACTATCTACAGTGTTTAAAACAAAATTAGTTCCCAACAGATTTTGATCAAGCTAAATAAAATTTTCCACAAATAAATAAAAATAAGAACTTAAAGTTTTTTTATGCAAAACAAATTAATGAATTTATTGTCGCATTCATTTTACTTTATTGTTCTGTCTGTCTGTCTGTCTGTCTGTCTCTCTCTCTCTGTCTCTCTCTCTCTCTCTCTCTCTCTCTCTCTCTCTCTCTCTCTCTCTCTCTCTCTCTCTCTCTCTCTCTCTCTCATGTATAAACATTTGAACTCCTGACCTTACGGTGACCGTGTCGAATGAACCACCGTCTTTCCGTATTGGCTTAACAGAATTTGACAGAATCAATCTTACAGCGTGCTTCAAGTATTGCGGATGTCGTTCTTTTTTTATATGATGGTTTGTTTGGTTTTTTGCTTTTTTCATTACGTTTCATTTGTCGCAAAAATTTCGTTTATATTCATGATTTATTTTTTTTAAAGAAAATTTTATCAAAGATTTAAGAGCTTTCGAAACCAATGTAGTTGTTGTCAAATTTTCTTCAAATTTCTATACCGTTTGACTTAGCTTTTAGAAAGTTAATATTATCACATAAATGACAAATCCTTTAAAGACAATCCTTCCTATAAATGGCATTTCAGCTTACTGTGATAGTTTTATCCTCAAAGATTTTTACCGCAATACTGTTTTTATCTGTCAATTTTTTGCTTTAGAAACATATTTTAATTTGAATATTATATGTTTCTCAAAAGCCTTATGAAATAAAAAATACCAAATACAACATTCTTGTCATTAACTCGTCTCTGTGATCGCTGTAAGCGTGATTTGTGAAATCTAAACCCTTTGGGCCATTGCCAGCTGAACATAAATGTTATAAACCTCTTTACTTCAGATCAATATGTTGTGTGTATTTGTATTATATAAGTTCATTGCAAAAATAATGCTGTGTTGCATGACGTTCGTTGAGTCCGCCCAAGTTTGGTTTTCTTTGTTTTCTGTACTTACCAACTATACTTGGGTTTGACAACCTCACATCGTCTTCCAAAGATTTCTAACATTAATTTTATGTTTGAAACTTTTGAAGATTTCTTTTAAAGAAGCTGAGAAAGAACACTTACTGTTTTTAACTAGTGAGCCTTTCAAAAGAACTTCTAAAGCTTTAGGTAATTGGTAGAAAAACCATCGGTAAGTTGACATAGAACCTTAACACTAACACTAACCCTAACACTACCCCTGACCCTAACGCTAAACCTAACCATAAACCTACCGCTAATACTAAACCTAATCCTACCCCTAACATCATCCTAACGCTAACGCTCTCTAACACTAGCCTTAATCCCAACCTAACTCTATACTTAACTCTAACACTAACAATGACCCTAACCCTAACTCACATCCGAACCTTAACAGTAAAACTAACCCTAACGCCCTGGCCCTAACCCTAATGCTAACCCTAACCCTAAACTGATCCTAACCTAACCCTATTTCTAACCCTTACGCTAACCCTAACATAGTCCTAACCCTTACGCTAACCCTAACATAGTCCTAACCCTTACGCTAACCCTAACATAGTCCTAACCCTAACGCTAATTCTAACCCCAAGCCGAACGCTAACTCTAATCTAACTCTAACACTAACGCTAACCTTAATTCCAACCCTAACGCTAACGGAAACCTTACGCCTAACCCGAACCTAAACCCTACCGATAACCTTAACCTTGTCGCTAACCCTAACCTAACCCTAACCATAAACCTAATCCCAACGCTAACCCGAGCTCTAATCTTAACCCTAACGCTAACACTATCCCTAACCTATCCTAACCTAACCTCAACCATCACCCTACCGTAACCCTAACCCTTACCCTAACCTAACCCTAACCAACCTTAAACCTAAGCGTGGGCCTAACTCCAACCTAACTGTAACCCCAACCCTAACCTTAAGCAAACGCTAAATCGAACGCTAAACCGAACTCTAACGCCAACTCCAACCATAAAACTTAAGCTAAACCTAACTCTTACCCTAACCCAACCTAAAACTTAAGGATGAGAATAACCCTAATCCTAGCCTAACAGTAACCCCAACCCTCACTCTAAGCAAACCCTAAATCTAACGCTAAACCAAGTCATAACCCTAACGCTAACCCCAACCCTAACCGTAATCCTCAGCCCTAACCCTAACCGTAATCCTCAGCCCTAACCCTAACCCTAATCCTAACCCTATTCTTACCCAACCCAAACCCTAACCCCAATGGTTACTCTAAACCTAATTAGCCCTAACCCTAACGCTAACCCTATCCCTCACCTAATCCTGACCCTAACCCCTACCCCAATGCTAACCCCACCCTTACCTAACCCCTACCCTAACCCTAATCCTAACCCAGACTATATTATTACCTCGCCTAAATATTTGTTCATGTAGACAAGTTCTTGTGTCACTCTGCCTGTCTCATTCTTTTCTCTCTTACACTGTTGCCAAAGATTCCCAGCAATTAAATAGCCAAATTAGAGTGGCTAAAGTTGCAAATATCGCTAGATAGATCACAACTGCGGCCCACTGGACAAAATAATCAGGATAACTATAAATCGATAGGTTTTTTTTTTTTTTTTTTTTTTTTTGCTGCAGTTATAATCGTAACCCATGTAACTTCATGATAGCCGGGCTGTGGTGAAGAAGGCACTATAAGTAAACGTTTTGAATATGGAGAAAAAAACAAAATAAGAAGGGTTTTGAAAATGTAAAGGCAAACAGAATAAGAAGACTTTGTTGAACCGTTATCTTCGGTTTGACAGAGATTTAATAAGTAACCCTTTAAACCATCTGTGAACCTATCACTGGCAAAATTGGAAACATGACAAAGGAGTAAATGCACACTTCTTATTGCCAAAGGAAATTATGTCAAAAGTGAAAAGAAAAGCAAAAGTAGGCTGAAGGAAATGTTCTTGTTTCAAAACCAGATTTCGACCTTAATGATTTATATTCCAGATCTAGATTTCTAGATCTATGTAGGTTCTTGAGGGAAGCTTGGCTTGCTTTTTCAACCTTTTAAAGTTTAACAATTTCAAATGGGTTTTTCACTCTAGATCTAAAAATCTATCTGTAGAATCTATCATCAGGTCCATGACCCTTCTCACGCTTAAAAATTACTTTGAATGATTGATAAAACTTTAAGCCCTCTTTTTCTAGATTCTAGAATCAAGTCCAAATACAGTTTGGATGTTATATTTAAATCTAGATCTAGATCTTGATAAGATCTAAAGCAGGATTCTCCAGTTTTCAACCTAGAGTCCAGATATCAGCCCTAACCATAAATGATAAAGTATGCCAACAATCTACATGAAGTGCAATTGATCTAGATCTAGATCTAGATCTAGAGAATCTAGATCTAGATTGAAATAAGAAAATTTAGCCTGTTAAAATGCCTGATCGGAAAAGGAAGGGCATTCTGTCGTGTTGTAATGGATCGAACAATGTTTACTGCCAACTTATTCAAAGAGAATACTTTTTGCAGAAAAGTCCTCGACACAGTTATCGTATCCTTGGAAGTCTTATTACAAAGGTATATAACTATTCTAGATAGCCCCACTCTTACATTATCACGTGACCATTGGAGATAAATCTGGAGCATATTAATTCAGCAGAAAAGCACTAGTCCTGGTTACTAGTTCTCTGACAGTCTGAGGCAGTGCCTTTATCTGAGTTGCGAACTTTGTTTTAGTAACAGGACTAAACACTCTGGACTAGATGGAGACTGATGATTAGACCCTGACTGTGCAATGCATTTCAAGCCTCATAAAGGTTTATTTCTATAGATGAATTCCGCCTGGTATCACTTAATCTGAGGAGCCAATGATAACTTACTGATGAGTGAATTTGGGGAGGGGAGACATACTGTTGTTAGGTTTAACTTAAAGACCCTGGTTTATGATGAAACTTTTAAAATGTTTATGCATTACTTTTTCTTCTTCATTCTCTTTGTACCCTGACTATTTGAATTTCTTTTTAAAGACTATCACTATAAGAGTCTACATTTAATCCCAAATACTTTGAAAAAACTGGACTGCAATGTATAATTAAGTTGTGAAGAATTTGAAAGTAAAGCTTGTTTCCACACAAACCGTATCTTTTTCTTTTAAAAAGCAGGTTAAAAATCAAGTTCCAAACTTGCTTTAAGATATTTTTTTATTTTTTAAAGAAAGGGAACTCTATAATAATTTCATACACCTTATTAAGCTCTTTGAATCTTTTCTTATTTTCAATCAGCTACATAAGAGCAAGTTAACAATAATGGCAGTTTATCATTGTTCAATTCTTTGAAATGTTATCAGCTTTTATGAAGTCTAAATTTAGATTTCAATCTATTGGCATTTGAAAAAAAACAAGTTAAAGCAAATTTCAATATAATTATTGTGACATAACAAAAAGTTTGAATTTATAGTAACGGAGAAACTCATGCCTTTTATTTTAACTATGATGAATTCACAACATTTTAAAGTGCCTTTTTTTTTCCACTGAAGTGCGAGTATACATTCAAGAAGGTATGGTCAGAGACTTCAAGTCAGCGTATTTCATGTGATGGGTATGTATGACACAAATATATTTTAACTAGATTATCAAAGTATTTTTTTTCTATAGTTTTCAAGATTAAAAAAAAAGACCAAACATATTGCCTCTGCTGTAAAGTTAACCTCTAATATTCTAGTGGATACCAGATGGCTCAGTTGCTAGAGCACTGAGCTGATTGGAGGAAGTTCCAGGATTTGAATCTTGGTTTCAGGTACTTAATGTTGAATCAGATCTCATCCATCAGCCCTATTCTTAGGCTTGACGGGAGCTTAACAGAATCTGTGACTGCAAAGATTACAACGAAACTGCACCTAGTTCTTATCTCTGGGGCTGAAAATAAGCAGTTGCATTTATCTGCTTCACATACCATTTGCAGCATTATAAAGCTATTTGACTAGAGAGGTTGCTAAATCATAACATTAATCTAAAAAACCAGCTGCTAGAATTGTAATGTATGTATTACCTACTTGATAAATAAAGCAGGAACAAAACCAGTGATTATTTGAACAGTTAATGAATTTTGTATGAGGATAGCTTCTGTTCTAAAACACTTAAAGACTGAATTGACTTTTTTTTTTCTTGTGTTTTGATTGAGAATTTTTTAAACTGTCAATTTATCTTTAAATCATTCAGAGTTACAGGAAAAAAAAAATTCTATGCAGAGAGCAATGGAAACTCAAGCACTAAGCCTAAGAAAACTGGAAATATTTTCCAAAAGTAATATGTAATATCTTTACAACAAAGGGGTTTTGACAATTTTTGTCAGCAGCAGTGTGGGGTTCTTGTCATCAGAGTTTACTCGCAAGATTCATATCAAATTCAGAAAAAAGTAAGTTGAAAAGTTTAATAAATGTAATAAGTAACTGGCACCCTTTAAGCCATCTGCTTCATATTAATTTTTTAATTTTTAAATGAAAATTAAAATCAAACATTTTTCTGATTCAAAGCCTGAAAATTGTTTTGAAGCATGAACTACCTTTTAAAATGAAAACAAATTATATTTTTGATTAATTTTGTCTCTCTCTGCTTCTAGTTACATTCTGGAGGTAAAAGTATATTATTTATATAGTTAGTACCTGAAAAGTTCCAATCTCAACAGAATGATTGAATAGACAGAAGAATGTGTCCCTCAGTTCCCCTATAATTTTTCCCCTTCCTCAAACATAATTATTAAAGCTCTCTAATTTTTTTTCATGAACTCTGAATATCAATTTGAGTCTCTAGAAAGGAAAATTAATAAAACAATCAGTATTATCTTATTTGCAGGTTGCTTTTCTTTTTGAGTTTTCCCCTTTTACAATTGAAGAAAAAAAAAACATAATGCAGAGAATCATTTGTTATTCTTTTTTACAACAATAATATCTGTTTAAAAGCACTATGCTTAAGAAGCTTGTCTAAAGTGTGGTTAGGAAATCTGATTTTAGAGTATACATACTAATTATACACCGGCAGTTTAAAGAACATTTTGAAATGCGACTCAAGTGACCATTAGCTGAAGGGTATATTTTATTGGTGTTGATTTGCCTTGCTCAACTGTGATTCATTAAATAGATACATTTTATTTCTTTCTTAAATCACAGAACTTTGATCTTTTTCAAGAACTATAGCCATTGCGTTGACAGGTATGGATAGTTCCAACAATATTTTGCATTTCTCATTTTAGATTTTTTTATGTATACAGCATTATTTTACAATCAAATTTTTATCCTCAATAGAGGATGTCAATTTACAACAGATACAACATAGGAAAGAAATGTGAAATAATTTTATTGTGGGAATTTTAATTTTAAGATATAATAAATAAGTTGTTTGCTCAAAATACTCAAACCTTTGGAGATCATAAATCATCAGTTATTATTTGTGCATTAAAGACTAAAAATAGAATTTTTGAGAAAAATTTGTTTCTCAAAATGTTTTTCATATGATTGTAAAATAATTAGAACAGATTAAATTCCCTCAATGACTTACCTACCTTTCTCATATGGTTCAGTCTCTTCATTTGTGTCCTCCCCATCATCATCTCTCTCTCTCTGTCTCTCTCTGTCTCTCTCTCTCTCTCTCTCTCTCTCTCTAACTTTATTATTCTCATTCACTCAGGAATTTTTATGACTTGCCAAATTTCATAAACGGTAGTGTTTGAAACTGGTAACCCAATTTTTTTGGTGGATGAATGATCAGCCCTATAAACATTGATTGAAAAAGTATCAGTGTTCATAAATTAACCATAACTTTTTTTCTGTGGCCTCTTTCTTAAACTGAAGTATAACTTTTAGAATGACAAAAAGTTGTCATCTTTTTAATTATAATTTTGCTTTTCTTCTGCACAGTTCTTCGTTTCACCCTTATCACAAGTTTGATGTACAGCAAGTTTCACCATCTAAAATTGCAGATGCTTTACTTACTGAGGGGTTTCCAGTAAGTCTCATGTGTTTATTCTTTGAAGACCTCTCTCTCTCTCTCTCTCTCTCTCTCTCTCTCTCTCTCTCTCTCTCTCTCTCTCTCTCTCTCTCTCTCTCTCTCTCTTTCTTTTCTGATAATCATCTGTATATTAAATAACAGACTCTCTGGAGATATGAATACATTGTGCAGCTTTGTTGAACTAGACTTCAAAAGAACAACACTAACTTGCAACAATTAAAGAATTTCTTTTAAACTTAATTCAAACTTCTGATATTTGTCATGGTTAAGGGCAGTCATTGTTTGAATAACTGGTCAATATATTTTTACAGTTGTCTCTCTTTAATAGTGAATATCGCTCCAAAGTCCTCAACAAATTAGGCTATGTCATTTCCTGTTAAGGTATGAAAGAGGTCAACAAAACCTGTTTCATCTTCTTTGAAAAGTCTGTATATTTGAAGTGACAAAAACCATAAAACGCACGTTTGTTACCATTAGTGTGAAATGTTATGCTCTTCATAATCAATTCAACTGAAGTAACCTATATCATTTGTAAACTAATCCTTTTCGAACCTTGTTTATCTCCTTTTTTTTAAGGAAACTGTGGATCTTCCCTATAAGGGTTACAAAGCCTCCATGCTTGCCCTTACCAAAGGGAATATGCTGCTTAGAGTTGATCTCCAAAATGGACAGCTATTGGAGCAAGTCTATGTAGGGCTGCCAAGGATCAGCTTCAGGTAAGCTCTTATCTCTATAGGGAATGGGATTTGACAAAAAGTTATGTTCCTGTGTTGGAATTCGTGTGCTCTGTTCAATAATCAAAGGCATTTTGAAGATCTAAGCAGAACTAAATTTTGTTGTCAATATTTTCTCAGGTACACGTTTAATTGTATTTTCTTTTTTTTTTTTCACTTCAAATTTTACATTGCTTGATAAGCTAACAACAATTTAAAGTAGAGCTCATGACTTCCAACGAGGTAGCATAACTCTTTGTTAAATCACATTCTTTACTGCTGATCTAATACTCCCTGCAAATTTCAAAACAGAAACTACTTAAACATATTGCAAATGAAGGTCTTATAATATTTAGATTGAGCAATAAATTGAAGGAATTCAAAATATATTATACTAAAAATTAGTCCCTAACAGTTAAAATTATAAGGGCATTTATACTTTTGGTGTTTATTCATTTATAGACCCTCTAGGTACGAAGGAACATTCTGCAAGCTGTGTGGCTGGGAAGGAAGAGTTAAATATATTGGTAATTTATAGTGTTTTAATTGTTTTTATTAATTTCTTTGCATGCAAGCAAGTCTTACTTTTTGATATGATCCTAGTCTGTTGCTGTTGTTTGATAGTTTTTTTTTCATTATATTTTGACATTCAAACAAGACATAAAATTTCTTGTTTTAGTAGTAATTCATTTATGCTCTTGATCTTTTTATCAGGTAAACATCAGTAAACGAGGGAAAACTTGTTAAAGATATTCTTTACTTCATGCTATTTTTTTAATATATATATTTGCTTTCTCTCTTTTCCCTCTCTGTCTCTGTCTCTTTTTGTCTCTCCGTCTTTCGGTGTATGTCTCTCTCTCTCTCTCTCTCTCTCTCTCTCTCTCTCTCTCTCTCTCTCTCTCTCTCTCTCTCTCTCTCTCTCTCTCTCCTTTACAAATGATGGTAAAAAATCTGAGCCCTTATGTTTTCACGTCAGAACTATACAGTGGAATGTTGTAGGAGAGAGTGTTGCTCTGATTTCATCACTTTTCCCCTCAGGGCAAAGGCGAGCCAGACAGCAGGTTTGTTGGAAATATGAATACTTGTATTGTATAGTTCTTTAATGCGGAGAAAAAATTATTCCAAAATGGAAAAAAAAATTTCTTTGCTGCTATTAATCAAGATATAACAATTCTTAGTTTCCCCAGGGATCTTTAAAATTTAACCTAATGGCCTATATATGTAAATATGGTATAAAACACATTAGGACAAAATGCCTTAAAGCACAGTATTAAGAAGCACCCATCTGAGTGAAATTCAATCCTGTGCGCTAATACCTCATATTGAGCAGTGTTGAAAATTTAGATATTTTTGTTTCATTTATTAAACAGTTTTTGATAATTCAACATAGAATGTTACAATATTTCTATAGGTCTACCTTTATGATCCATTAGATATTATTAAGAATTGCACGATAAAAATTAATTACATGAATAATTCAGGACCTAGCTAAATATACCTTAAAAAAAAAAAAGCAGTTTTAAAGAAACTCACAGATAATGGGGTTTGTTTTAGATATTTTCCTAAGATCATCTCTCTTACGGTTTAAAAATATAAACTGAAGCCAAGAAAGCTCAATAAGTTGTGGCCCCTATGATGCCTTATTTAACAGACTGAGTGGGAGAAGGTGAAGGAATTGGTTATACTCTCTCTGTTTCCGCTGAGTTTTGTCTGCAAGTTCTCTGTCAACAAACAGGTGTGTTCTTAGCACATTCCTCATTCCTATCATGATGTTAGGTTTTATTGTTTTGAATACTTTGAAATAGGATGATATTTTTTTTAAGTGTCACAAATTAAAAAAAAAAATCTACATTCAAAAGCAAAGAAGCAATCTGTGCATTGCTTTTCAGAATCATTATGTGATGCAAGTTCCTTGATCAGTTGTTGTAATTTTTGGTTGACTTATGCATTTTTGACAAATTGTCAATGATAAAATTTAAGATTTGAATTTTTTTCAAACCTATAACTTGTACTATGTACAAAAACACTTTTGTGAAAAGGCTATCTAAAATTGAAGAAAAAAAAAAATTCTAAGTACTACAACAATTTTTTTTCCAGAGGAATCTGTGTTCTATTAATAGTTGTTATTGATAAGGAATGACATATTAAAGTCTATTGAAATATAGTTTTTGATCCCCTTTTTGTCACTCAGATTAGGTAGTAATTATATCCGTAAATTTATTTGATAGTAATGAGCACAGTACTCAATGCATGTTGACTGTAAAAGGAAATAGATATTTTTAATTCTCTATCCGTAAAAGAATGGCACATATGTCAGTGTCCAAACAAGGCTGAAAGTGTCTTATTTTCAAATCAAAATCTTTTCTTCTTTTCATACCAAGTTAAACCTGCAAAACAAGTATGTTTTTATTACAAATTCTTAATGATTCATTACTGTGAAATATCAATTTTCAAAATTAAAAAATGTATTCTGAAAGATGCAAAGATGTGATAGAAACATCATCTGCTTTGTGTGTTATGATACAAAGCTTGGTACCCAACTTAAAGTTCCATGAAAGAAATCAGTTGAGAGAATGAAAGAGGCAATATAAGTAGCATTATTGTTTATTGCATTGAAACTGTGAGAAGATCAAGATCAAGTCATATGCGGCAAATAACCATTTCCAAATCTTTATTTTAAAATTTTTTCTAGCGTTTATTGGAAAGAGTAAACTTTTTTCACTTATTGACAGGTGTTTGGGCGTCATGCCACTGATGCTTCAGTGTTCCTCAACCTCCTGACAATCATGTACTCATCTGGACATGTCCGCATGTACAGCATGGAGACCATTTTACAGCAGGTTGGGTTTCTCTTTATCTTTATTCTTTTTTTTTCATTGTACTTCCTAATGGTGGGGTATTGATGATACATTTATCAATGTTTTTTTTTTTTATGTTATCACTAATCAATACTATACTTTATGTCTTTACTCCCTATTACAGCACTGATAACTCACCTACAATAAATGTTAGTTTCATTTTAATTCCCTCCTGCATTTTTTTTTGATTATGCAATTTTGCAGTAACTCTTTCTTATCATGTCCTTGAGCTGTGCACAGTTGCTATACACTGATGGTGCACAGACTCCTTCTGGTTGAAGAAATGCCACAATCTGATTTTTTTTCAAAATAGAAAAAGTGCATTAGACAGCAATGCTGTTCATATTTATAAGTTCTGTGCATTTTCTAACAAAGTTCACTTGTTGCTATGATTGATTTTTCTTGTGAATATGGAATACCATTGGAGAAATTTTTACCCAAGTCCAAATGGTCCACATGTTATCCTTTGTCACAGCTGATTATGCTTATGATATGTGAACTTGTGCATAGCTCTGCTTTCTTACTACCTTAGTCCAATTATAGATTCCTGAGACCTTCTTATAGTGTCGCGATTGTTTCAAACGATTTAGTTAATATTTACTTATTCTTTTTTCTTTATCTATAAACTTTGCAGTATAAACTTCATGGGTACCAACTACGAGAGCCAATGAGTGATGGGACTTTCTTTGGTGTGCACCCCTCTCCTCTTACAGAAAATGTAGAGATAAAAGGTATAATATGATTTCAAAACGTGAGTGTCTTAAGGCTTCATATATTTACAAATGGCATTACCCTAAATTAATGTTTTCTCTTTTGTCTGTTTTCACTTTTCTTCAAAATTAGGTTTTCAGAAAATGCTCATATTCACCTTTATATATATATATATATATATATATATATATATATATATATATAGATATATTAACACATGACATGTTGACTGGGATTGATAGCAGACTTAGAAGCTGTTAACTGTTTTGTTTGCTTAAATTTATCTGATATATGTTTGTATTTTGACCAACTATTTTGGCCAATTTCTAGGGAAACACATACCATGAAGGAAACATTATGATAGTTAATTATTCAATTGCCTTGGTCACAGGGGCAGAGTAGCATGTCACATCTAGCTTGTTCATGGCATTGTATACTGGTTTTGCCCTATTTCGATACTTAAGTAATTTGACATGGTCAATTTGAGACACAAGGAGTGAAAAAAGGAAAAAAAGACAAGCAGACTCAATTTCTTTTCTTTAATACAAATTTCAAGTGATAGAAAAATTAAACTTACCCCAAAGAAATCAAGCAATCAAATTTTGACTGGATGCTTTTGCAAACTTTGATACAGTACACCGAGAATCTAATGAACTCGGATTCAAAAAACATCTTGCATTCAACGAACATAGTAAAATCCCCGTTTTTTTTCTTTTTCTTTTTTGACTCTCTTTAAATGCCTTGCATCAAACGAACTAATCTCAGACCCGTCCTCGGCTTCAACAAACAACAAGTATGGGCAAATCCACTATAGAATGCTTTTCTACTTAGAAACTATGTAGTTGAAATTCAATCAAAAGTTTCCCTGTCAGCTGTTAAGAAATGCTTGAAGTGTATAGGTGTTGGGCACCCAAGGTGTAGGCTACATTATGCCACAGAAATACCTGGGTTAGGGGAGAGCAAAGTATTGACATGCGGGGAGAGGATAATAAAAATAGAGGGGAAAAGGGGCAGGGAGCAGTAAATGCATGAGGAGATCGTGACACAGGATCAAAGAGCCAAAGAGGCGGTATGGGGCAATGGTGGGAAGGGCTTTATACCCATGTGATAAGTTAATAAAAACTAGGGAGATGATTTGGTTGGTTACTTCCTTAGTTCATTACCTTGCCATGGCTCCAATGAATCTTGCATTCAACGAACTTTTAAAAATGACCAAACTAGTTTGTTGAGTCCGAGTTTTACTGTATTGTCCTCCATCTGTATGGTTTTTAAGTATAATCGCTCAGTTTCAGGCCTTTACAATCACTACATCTTAAAGATAACCATACTCTTGTGGCAATTTTAATCAATGTCAAGAATTGGAATATTTTATGTTTTCAAAAGTAGGAACTTACACATCATAGTGGATTATCTATATTTCCCTGCTTAAATTTTTTTATATATCTGTGCTATTTGCATTTCAGAATTGCCCCCATGTTTGTTTGAAGTACGTTGCAGAAATCGAGATGTGATGCTCACTCTGCCACCATGCTACTACATCATGTGTCCGTTCAGAGAGGAGAACGGCCACTGCTGCTTCTCCTTTGAGACTCATAAAATGGTAAACATAAATTGCTTAACAGATTGTAGCATGGAAAAAAGTCGAACAAAATAGAACTTTGTAAGTTTTTCCATGCTTTTGTGTAAAAACTATATAAATTAAAAAGCTTATTAGTAATTTGTATCACAGAATATATCAAGTAAAATAGGAATTTGCAAGTTTGTCATGCTTTTTTTTGTAAAAGATATTTTACTTAAAAAGCTCATTAGTAATTTCTATTTCAGAATGTTTCAAATTTTCGTGTTATCTTTTAAAACTTTCTTTTAGGTTTCCTTCCTACAATTTTAAAAAGGTGTCTTTTCTGTGATACTTTCAACTAAGCAAAATGTAATGTACGTCATAAGCCTCAATTATTCTTTTCGGTTGAGCATGACTATATTTTTGTAACCATATGATGCTTGAACCAGCATAACTGTCCCATTCAAAAAGGACAAAAAAATCTTTTGTAAACCAAAAACTTCCTAAATTTTCTTCCAAACAGTCTTTTCTGAGTGGTTTAAGAAATATATTTTGTTAATTTAATGCTGAATAAGTTAAATCGTTAAAAAGCTATGACAATTTTTTAGAGTTAGAGATATAAGGACATCTAGTCAACGCAAGGGTCTGGGATGGGCAGATCAGTCAGAAATGAGTTTTGAATTTGCGCCACACATCTAGGCCAAAAAAGGCAATTCTCTGAAACTTCATCGTAACAGAGCAAGAAATTTGATCTTTTTATCTAAACTGTTCAAAGCTTTTTTTTTTCATTAAAAAATTATTATACCTAACTTACAGTGATTTTACTGGTACACATTTTAGTGTTTTCATAAAAGTTTTTAACTTTAAATTTGAATATTTTGTTTTCATGATTTCTTTCGAAAATGAAATTTAGCTGTATTTTTATTCTTAATTATAACATCAGTTTCAAATCTTATTAAATTACATGTACATTATTCTTTTCAATATTGCGATTATCAATGTATTAAGAAAATAATGACATTTTAAATGGTTGTTCTTGCTCATTTAATACATGAGTTTAATAGAGAGTGTTTTCACTTTTACTTGAATTATAATTCATTTAAAATAAAGTTGTTAGATAAATTTATCATCAATCATTCAGTTTTTATGTTTACAATGTTTTTCATTTGATCAGGTTCAGTCTGGCTGTATTTCAAAGGGTGAGACTAGCATATATGAAGATAGGATAGCCCTACATGCGGATGATTCTGGGAGGATAGTCCACATGACAAACACACAACTTAGGTAGTTTTTGTTTGTTACTTTGTTTCTATACATGAGATTTTAAAGGAACAGATGTACATTTCTGCTCTGCTTATTGTGAAATCCTATATTTTTTTATTTCATTAGAATCTAGAGATAGACCTGATAATAAATTTTGTCCTTTAAACTTTTTAGGGAGAGGCCTGCCTTCAAAGCTGAATGTTGGTTTTGCTTTTATGTATAGTTTTTTCTAACTGCCAAGAGCAAAAAAAAGCATTGAAAATGTGCTACAGCTTAAAGCAATTGTTTGAAATGTCTTTGAAAAGCATAAAGGAAAAGAAATTATAGAAAGATAGAGCGAAAGCAACAGCCTCAAATGAGATCCATGTCTTTACTTAATCCATCTTGCAAGTATTTGTGAAAGTAGTACAAAATTTTGTAATATTTTATGGAAAAGAAATGGGATAAAAATTTCTATAGTTCTCCTGTAGCCCAGTGCACTCATTCTTACTATGCTATTTCATTAAGATTTGATTTTCAAAACTTGCTATATACAGGGACCTGTTTGTTCTGCCATTCTTTCTACAGACTTTTGAAATTGCAGCATGATGAGAAAAGAAATGAAACAGAGCTAGTAGAGGATTTTGTAATTACAAGAAGTATTGAAGTACAGGTGGGATTTTCTGCTTATAGAATAGCCTAAGTTTTATCTCGCCCTACGTTCTGATCTTATCTGTATAGATTTTCTTTTTTTCTTTTTTTTGGGGGGGTAAGGGGGGGGGGGGGAGAAGATGCTTAATGAATTATTTCAGAATTGAGGCTGAAGCAGTTTTGGATGTTTCAATTCTGACACTTTCTCTGCTTTAATGCCATGTGTAAGTCTAAGGGCCTTCCATCATAATATTTCCTGGTTAGATGTTGGTTTGATGAGCTTAAACGGTGAATTGCTTTTAAGTTTTTGCTCTGGAAATTTAATTGATTACCGGAACTGTGGGGAAAAAATCAATGGAAAACTTACACACATAAAAGCAATATGCGGAAATGTTTGGTCAGAGACTTATCTGAATTCAAATAGGCTTTTTCTTTAATGATATTTTTTTTCCAGCTCCCAAGTTTGAAAGTGTCTCGATCTGGCCGTATTCTCAAGCAGAGAGTGATACCTGACAGTGTAGACATGTTTGAGAGGGTGAGTTCTAGTGTATTATAAGGCAAAACACACAGAAAAACAATATGAATATTATATACTATTGACACCATTCATGATGGTCATAATTAAAACCTCAGATTGAAAAAAAGCCAACCAGTTTTAACGTTTAAATTTTAAACCTAATTATTGTTATTATTGTTGTTGTTGGTATTATCATTATCATTGTTGTTAATGCAGTTGTTGTTATTGATATTATTGCTACTGCTATTATTATTTTAAACAGCATTCTTTTTCTCCAGTTTATTTGATTAATGGACATCACATACAATAAATAATTCCACGAATTTCCCAATATGTTTTCTAGACTTGTATACAATAATCTCATGAATTTCTCTCTCCGCCATTATGTTCTCCGGACATCACATACAATAATCTCATGAATTTCTCTCTCCCCTCAATATGTTCTCTCTCCCCTCAATATGTTC
>JAWDGP010006304.1:110000-146965 GCA_033675545.1 Elysia crispata | reverse complement strand
GAATGTGATCGTGTTGTAGGTTTTAGAAAGTGTGATCGTGTTTTAGGTTTTAGAGAGTGTGATCGGGTTGCAAGTTTTACAGAGTGTGATCGTCTTGTTTAGTTTTAGAGAGTGTAGTCTTCTTTAAGTTTTAGATACTGTGGTCATTTTGTAAGTTTTAGAGAGTGTAATCGTGTTGTACGTTTTAGAAAGTGTGATAGTGTGGAAAGTTTGAGATATTGAGGTTGGTTAAAATGTTTTAGAGGGTGTGGTCGTCTTGTTTAGTTTTAAAGTGTGTGTTCGTGACCCATAGATTGAACATTAATTTCATGTTGATTATATCACTTTTTCAGATGCTATAAGTCTATGGATAACATTATTAGAACATTTTAGAAAATAAGTGCACCGTCGTTAAAAACAAAGGTTTAACAAGTAAAATCGCTTAGCCGCGAGTTAGGTAGCGTTGTTAAATAATATGATGGAGAATAAAATCGTGTACTTCAGTAAGAGAACGATTATGTTCAGGCTTTAAAGCAGAAACAGTTTCTGCTACATGATATGTGGAAATCGAGTGCTTAATAAAGAAAACAAAGAGAAAAAAATTTTTTTTCAATGGTAAATATCCATGAGGTCCCCCTTTTGTAGTACAGATTGCTTCAACAAAACCCTGTGATTGTCTTAATCACGGACATAAACACCGATAGGAACTCCTAAATATTTTCCAATGCAAAACAATTTCTTTGTGTGTTTGTTTGAGTTTGCGTGTGTGGATATATGGCGAACTTTTAGGATGGCCGAGTGTGATCGTGTGAACAAATTTTGAGAATGTGGTCGTATTAAAAAATTCTAGAGACTGTGGTCGTGTAAACACGTTTTGAGAATGTGGTCGTTCTAAAAAGTTCTAGAGAGTGATCGGGTGAACAAGTTTTGAGAATGTGGTCGCATTAAAAAGTTCTAGAGACTGTGGTCGTGTGAACAAGTTTTTAAGAGTGTGGTCCCATCAACAAGTTTTAGAGAGTGCGGTCCCATCAACAAGTTTTAAAGAGTGTGGTCCCATCAACAAGTTTTAGAGAGTGTGGTCCCATCAACAAGTTTTAGAGAGTGTGGTCCCATCAACAAGTTTTAGAGAGTGTGGTCCCATCAACAAGTTTTAGAGAGTGTGGTCCCATCAACAAATTTTAGAGAGTGTGGTCCCATCAACAAGTTTTAGAGAGTGTGGTCCCATCAACAAGTTTTAGAGAGTGTGGTCCCATCAACAAGTTTTAGAGAGTGTGGTCCCATCAACAAGTTTTAGAGAGTGTGGTCCCATCAACAAGTTTTAGAGAGTGTGGTCGTCTGAAAAGTTTTAGAAAGTGTGGTCGTGTGAGCAAGTTTAATAAATCGTTGTTATGTAATATGGATAGAGGTCGTATATATAACTTATGTTTTAGACAGATGTGTTTATTTAACAAAGCTAGAGAGATTTTGATTGTGCATTTTAAGGCCTGAGAGAGTAATATGTATAACGGTTAGGGAGAGAGTGATCGAAAATAGATGTTTTAGAGATTCGGCGAGGCTGGGGTGTGTGTGTTTTTTTTATTTGTTTGTTTGTTTTTTGTTGTTGTTTTTAGTGTATATTTGTGGGGGGGGGGGAGGGGGGGGAGGGGTTCTTTTCTTTTTTTTTTTTTTTCCCTACAACCCAACCATTTATCTATATTTCTTTATCCAGGATTATTGTTATTAGGGTCGCTTAAAATGCACCTGATGAACGCATCTATCAGGTTTTCTTTTCTTCTCTTGTTTTATGCAAAACAATGATGAATGTGTGCTTTATTATTTTTTTCAACACGCCACTTTACCAGAAGCAATTTTTACCAACTAAAGGATGATGTCCAAGAAAGAGAACTTTTATCTATGGAAACGTCTTGATGCTATAACAAGAATATTCATAAAAAGTCAAAGAGTTATTTTTTGCCGCTTATCCTTTGCAGATTTTTGTCAATGTCACTGCATTATTGACTCTTGAAAATATGTTTAAAACATGTTGGCTTAATAGAGAGCATTTTAGGAGAGTGTATAAATGTATACTCACACAGATATAGTGAGAGAGAGAGAGAGAGAGAGAGAGAGAGAGAGAGAGAGAGAGAGAGAGAGAGAGAGAGAGAGAGAAAGAGGGGAGGACTTATCAATTACTTCCGAAAAGTCAAAAAAGCAAATTGAATATAATGGTCAAGTCAATCTATGAGGCCCAAACTCTGTCACTACTTATCTCATTTCTTACAAAATGATAACCATTAGATATTTCTACGTCCTTCAGTTTCCCTCGGCTAGGTCACCTCTATCTTTGTTATTATCGTATTGCCACTGTGACTAGTAATTATGTCCACTACGGTTGTTCATGTGATTACTAAAATTAAGTTTTACTATTTTGCCTTATTTTGCCTCTGCTCTTTTTCCTCAACACAGCCGCTACTGCCAATTATATTTTCAACACTGAATCATTTATACTAGTTCCTTTTACTATCACATACCACGACCACTATTGCCCCTGCGCTGCTGCTGCAACTACTGCAACTACTATTACTGTTACTACTACTACTACTACTACTACTACTACTACTACTACTACTACTACTACTACTACTACTACCACCACCACCACCACCACCACCACTACCACTACCACTATCACTACTACTACTACTACTACTACTACTACTACTACTACTACTACTACTACTACTACTACCACTACCACTACCACTACCACTACCACTATCACTACTACTACTACTACTACTACTACTACTACTACTACTACTACTACTACTACTACTACTACTACCACCATCATATAAGCCATTTATCTCACCAATCCCACGTTCGCAGCATTCTCCGTAGGAACTGAATTTCTAATGCTTCTAGTTTCTTTTGTAGTTGTTTTGTTTTGATTCCATGCTTTCTTTTCTGCAATTAATTCAGTGTCATCAGAGAATCTCAGGTTTTTTAGATTGTGCCCTCCTATTTAAATTCCTGGGTATCATAGGCGGCGCATTATTATTTCATTCTAGAGAGCTGGAGAGAGAAAAGGTCTGGAGAAAGCACGCGTCCTTATCTGACATTACGCTTTATTTTTTTTTTAAATGAAGCGATTTTTCCATTAACTCGCCTTGTTGCTGCATTTTTTTTCCAGTTTTTGATCTCCCGCAGATCTTTTCCATCTATTGTCAACTATTTTATTTGTGTGATTAACTCATCTTGTCGTACTTTGTCAAATGCCTTTGTGTAGTCAATTAAGCACAGGTATGCCTCTTTTTGTACTTTCAGAGCTCATTAGAAGGATGTGGATAGCATTTGTTGTGCCTTTTCCCTCCACAAAGCCACACTGTTCCTAAGTTATTTCTGTTTTAATTATGTTTCTGATTTGTATCATTATGATTCTCGTAAGTTCTTTGATCACATGACTCTAAATACTGTTCACTCTGTGTATTTCACACTCCTTTGCCCCTACTTTCTTTGGCCGTGCTATAAATATAGATTTGGAGATTTCTGGTGGAATCTGACGCGTGTCATGAATTTCGTTGAGCAGTGTAGGCCTATGTTGGGATCTTATTAATTCCATAGTCTCCATAGCTTTGTCTTATTTCATCTACCTTATTGCTGTCCGGATCTCACCAACCTGTGGATCTCACCTTTAATGAAAGGTAACCCAGCAAAATTGCGCTTTGTGATTAATCATTTCAGTGGTCTTAACAAATTTCACTTATGTACTCTGCTCATCTGTCACCGTTATTTTTGTTTTTTTTCTGTTTACTTCAGGCAACCTGAGGATGAATAGGTTTTCTTTCCAGTGATTTCTTTACTGTTATTGTACATTGTCTGCTCCGTACTTCTGTGTATACATCGATGTTTCTGCAATTGTCATTGATCTGCTTTTCTTTGGCTTCATCACATTTTTTTTCTTCTGATTTCTTCTTGTAATGTTTCGTATTTTTTAATATTATTTTTTACTTGCTTCCTTTTTCCCATGAGTTCCGAAATATCCTCAATCATCCACTTTTGCTTTGCTTTCCTAATAACTTTTGGTGTTCGTTCCACTTCTGTTTCTGTGAACGCTACTTTGAGCTTCAACTATTTTTGATCCACTTCCCAAGTTAGTACTACTACCTCAAATGTGTTTTCAATAGCCACACGATGCTATCACAATGACCGCGATCGGTCAATCCCGGGCCCGTATGCAAGTTGCAAAGTTAAGTTAAAACTTTGTAAGTTTTACTCGTTACCCGCTAAGTCGCATTCAAGTGATGTGCCGCAGCCTTAAGTTAGTTTCTCCAACTTAGTAAGTCGAAAAAGACCAACTTAAGGTCAATCCCGTATTGGGAATGTCATAGCTTCTGTTTTAAACCAGAGTTATCTCGCCTCTGAAATGTATGTACCCGGTAATACTTTTCTGCTAGTGTTTTAAATAGAACGAACTGTATGGTTCACTAAACTGAGTAGTAAACAAACCAACAAATTAAAAAAAAAATGTAAGTCCACTCGATAGTCTACAGTTACATTCTGAATTTAGGTTAAGAATTTTTAAATCCTGAAATTGGACCTATATATGAGTTAATTCTAGGCCCAGATTCTATATCTAGATCTCGAGTCGAGATCCCAAAGATCGAATCTAAATCTAGTGTTCAATGGATGGTAAAACTCAAATGGAACTCACACCATGAATTTGAAAGTCTACGCATCAAAGGAATATAAATCGATACAGTTGATATTCATACCCTTTTCAATTTAATCTAAGAAATTATTTATGTATATGTTTTATAAATGTTTCATTTTTTTTCTTTCAGTTGCTAGGATTACAATGCGAGGTTTAATTTTTTGCAAATCCAGATTTCGATCTAGATCTATATCTAGCAACTTTTATCATCAACTTCTTGAATTGAACTGTTAAAAAAGAGTGCTTGAAGTGTTTCAGTTTCGCATCATCAATCTTTGGCTCATGTATGTATAAATATCAACTTGTATTTCTGTTAGATTTAGCATCACATCACAGGGAATCCATTCCGCTTTAATTTCCCATCACCCTCCTCTCTCTTTTGCACTCCATCTTGTGAAAAAACAACAACAACACAATGAAAAGGCCAATGCGATGTAAATGATGGACTGAGCGGATGTTTAGGTTTGCCAAGTGCTACTAATATGCTGAGTATGATGTTGTAGCATTTTGGGTTGAGGTTGGCTGTCTTTTGTGAAGTTGTAAACTTATCTAGGCTCAGGCTTGCTTAGCTGCTCCTCTAGTCAGTCATTACTGATGATTACAACTATTATCACATCATCATATATACTGTTTTGTTTGAGTTTGTAATAAGGAAAGGACCCAAACCATAATTTATATATGTCAAATGTGAATCTAGCCATCGATCTATAGCGTGCTTGGCAAATGGTGGATCCAGACTGTTTGGATTTATTCATGATTTTGAGCAAATCTGCTCAGTTAGCTTTATCAGGATGTGGATGTCCCAAGCCATCAGGAAAATCTCTAAATGCAGATCAAAGATTCCACATCCATTGAATTTCATGGATCCTCTGCCTTCACTTCTGCAGCTGGAAGTTTGAACAACTTCTTTGAGAGAACTAAGATTTTCTCACATTCTGTCAGGGCAATGGCTTGCATTGTATAAATTCACTTTATGTCCTAATAAGTTGTAGGCCGCAAGAGCCAGGAAAATGGTTCTCAAGTCTAAACAGCGAATCCTTATTTTTTTTTTTTTGTAAAACGAGGCATATTTTCAAACTGATGTAAGTAATTTACTCACGTATTCCAAACTTCTTATGTTTCACTTTTTTTTTTCTTTGTCAATCTTGTCATCTTGGGGTTTTCAAAAGGCATTTTAACTATTTAATGACATAACAAAACAGAAGTTCTTGATGTACAATGAAGGCATGATTCATTTACATTAAAAAATATCATTTTGTGTCAGAGGTTTATGTTTTATTTTTTAAATTGTTTTTTTTTTTACATCAAATTTTTCCTCTCTTCAGCAGACTTGGATTTTTTTTTTTTTGAGGCTCTAACATGAACATCATTCAACAGTTGAGACAAACCATTCAAGGTCCACAGCTAACATGGTGCATAGCAAGAGCTGTGAAGCTTTCAACCAAATCATTCAAGAAGGAGATTGACCTTTTTCATTCAATTAGGTATAACTTTGGAAAATCATTTTCCTCCAGTGGCACATTTTACAGCACATCTTCAAGTGCATGTCAGCATGTTGCAATTGTTGGGAGTGGGCCGGCTGGCTACTACACTGCCCAGAAGCTGCTGAAGGTACTGATGGAGAAAAGTGATATATCTTTATCTTATCAAGCATCTTTCCAAGTTATTTTTTTCATGAATTTTCCCAAATTTTGTTCCACTCATTTTCACTTTTCCAAAGAGATGTCTTTATTTAAATAAAGCTGCTTGAAGTAAAGGATTTTTTTTTAGTGCATCCAGAATTGTTACATGTTTTCTTCATGGTCAAACATATTCAATAAAATGTTGTGAGACCAACAGCTGAAACTTAGAGACAAGGTGCAGAACTATATTTATGTGGTATTAATTGATGTACTAATATTTTTAAAGTAAATACAGTGGTATCAGCATGAATTCAACACCTGGGGACCAAAAAAAGTGTTGACTTTAGGCAAGGTGTGACTTTATCCATTTCCAGTAAACAAGTCGAAGAATTCTTGTTAGAGAAACAGGTTGTCTACCTATCGTATGATAGTAGTCTCCCTTTGCAGTATCACAATGCACTGTTTGCCACGAATGATACAAGCCAAGGATAAGTTAGACCTATATCTAGACACACCCAGCCTCCATCTCGCCCACACCATACTAACCCTTCTTTGTTATAATCACATCTGAGCAATACGACACTTACTTAGCCAGGCATTGCCATGCTATTAATGCACAGTGACTTCTGACTGTATTGGGTTTACAAACAAAGAGCTTTATCCAGCCCATGCATCCTTATGCATCAGGCTTATATGGGTTTCACCTTTTCCTATCAACCACAAGGTGTTATCTTTAAGCGAAAATGTCCCCAAGCGGTTGACTTTATTAGAATATAGTTACTTAGACAAAGAGGGCAAAAAACGAGACGGCAGTGTGGTGTTGACTTCAAGCGAGAGATCACTTAATGTGAGCAATGGGATTCCACTGTACTCCTGAATTGTTTGGGAAATAAATATATTGAGATGGTGGACACTATTGATAATCTGGAAATGAAGAGACTAATTATTTTTGTTTCGTTCCATCTTTAAAATTGTTTACTATTGTCTGCATCAGTTACGTCACAGTGATGCTTTTTCATAATTATTCATTGTTTCATATTCTTATTGCAGAGTCATCCTGATTTGGTGGTTGATATTTATGAAAAACTTCCTGTGCCATTTGGGCTTGTTAGATTTGGTGTTGCTCCAGATCATCCTGAAGTCAAGGTCAGTCTCATTAGAAAGACAAACAATCTAATCCCCAAACCATCCTAGGATCAATGTTTTTCTATTGCTAGGTGTCAAATGATCTGTTCTAATTCTTGTGTCTTGGGGGTTTGTCAAGTGTTCAAGTCAGCAGAGCTATTTGAAGTTTCAGAAGAATCTATCCTGATTTGAAAAAATTGACTTCTTATGGCTTTCAAGATGGATCTTTTCCCTTACAGACATATTGTTTAATCATTTTGTTTGGCTTAAAGTTAAATGGACCTATGATGCCCTTGTTAGGTTAAAGATATATGAACCTTTGTTTGCATTGGTGACACACATCTTCAGATTTTTTTAAACATAGAAAACAGGAAGTTACTTAGAATTAAGGATTGAACCAGTAATTTGAAATACGCTCACAAAATTCCTATGTGCTTAAACCTAAGCATTCTTTAGATTCAATGTGATCAATCTGTTCATTGAATTTGTTTAGAAGCAGCATTACATGTCTCAATATTGTGTTCAGATGTGCTTAGGTTCACTTTTAATCTTCAGATTTTCATTTATTCTAACAATGCCAAATGGGCTTAAATACTCAAGGTTATGTCTCAGGAAGAAATGAGACAGAAGAAGAAGAAGAAGCCAACAGGCTGTAATTAGAGCCATGTTCCATTAAAAGGTTGACACTATTTTAATTTTGTCACGCAAAAAGAATACATGTTTCAGACTTAAAGAAACATTCTATTAATTATTTGAGAGTTTTCAGAGTCTCAGACTCAAGATGTGTTCCCTTAATATGCTTTGTTGTGAATTTCTGAAACAATTCTTTATTATTTAATTAAAAAGTAATAATTCGTTCCTTTAGCCTTTGGCCCTAAGAGTTAAAAATGCAACTGAGAATCATCTTAGTATGATAGACTTTTCATATAATAAGATGTGAATAAATTTGAATTGTTTACTTTTTGTAATATTGTAGCTGTGAAAGTGCTATACATTTATTATTTTCTTTCAGAATGTTATTAATACCTTTACAAACACAGCAAACAGTGATCGCTGCAACTTCTTTGGAAATGTCGAACTTGGCAAGGATTTATCCTTGAAAGACTTAAGAGATGCATATACAGCAGTTGTTCTGGTAAGTAGTCTAGTTCTAAAATTCTTTTGTTATTTTAAGAACTTTTCATATCTTCTATTTCTGTTTTCATGATTGATATTTACTTGGCTGTGCCCAATGCCAGTATTTTTCAAGCTTTTCAAAACCTATTTTGTATGAGTGACCTTTGTCTGAATTAGCTGAAAGAAACCACAACAACATTTGCTAGAAAACTTTTAGAAATATTCAAACCTAGATACTGATTTGAACGTAAGTAATTGAAAGTAATGAAGTAGTTTAAAATTTTTTGATCTAAATCTAGAGATTTGAGGACGAAGAGAAAATGAGATCTTCTTGTCCATACCTTGAACCATCATTCTGTGCTGGCATAAACTCAATAAATGATCTTTTATGTTGTCATGCTATACATAGATTGATCAAGTCTTGCCATGATATCACCAAATATGGTTGAGTGGGCTTGTCAAAAAATTAATTTGATCCACCAATCGATCATGGTTCTCAATCATCCAATAATCCAGTGTTATGGTGCAGCAGAAGACAGAGTATTGGGAATTCCAGGAGAAGACCTACCCAATGTATTATCTGCCAGGTCATTTGTGGGGTGGTACAATGGATTACCTCAAGATGCTCAGGTAGCTTTTTTGTCATTGTTATTGTTATCATTTCACTATCCATAATACTATATCATTCTTCTTCTTCTTCTTCTTCTTCTTCTTCTTCTTCTTCTTCTTCTTCTTCTTCTTCTTCTTCTTCTTCTTCTTCTTCTTCTTCTTCTTCTTCTTCTTCTTCTTCTTATTATTATTATTATTATTATCATCATCATCATTATTATTATTATCATTATTATTATATTTATTATTATTATTATTATTATTATTATTATTATTATTATTATTATTATTATTATTATTATTATTATTATTATGATTATTATTATTATATTAAACTGGTTCTGATGTATGGATGCTAGGCCTGGATAATTTCAAAACAGTTACAAAAAACCCCCAAAAACTGGAGACAAAAGAAATATGATTCCAATGCAGAATGCTAAGAATTTCATGGACTGCAAAGAAAGCAAAAAAAAAAACAGTGTTAGAAGAAGCTGTCACCACAAGGCAATATTATTCATAAACAGGACATGCAAATGCCATGCAACCTTTTTTGGCCATGACATGAAAAGGGAGAAACCAGAACATCTTGTGACAACTGTAATGATCAAAGGAAAACACAGAAAGAAAAGAGAAGATGTCCTATGACTTAAAAAATTGGCTAAAAATAGGATGAGTGACAGATGCACTGAAAGCAACGAGGGATAGACATGCGTAGAAGGTCAAAATCACCTACGCTAAAGAGCAGGGCAGCTGATTTATTACTTTTATTACTACTACAGTACACCTCGAATCCAGCAAACTTGGATTCAAAGAACACCTTGCATTCACCAAACAAAGTAAAATTCCCGTTTTTTTCTTCTTCTTTGAAGCTCTTAAAATACTTTGCATCAAATGAACTAATTTCAGACCCGTCCTTGCCTTCAACTAGCTACAAGTATTGGCAAATATACTATAGAATGCTTTTCTACTTAGAAACTATGTAGCTGAAACCAATCAAAAGGTTCCCTGATGGCTATTAAGAAAATAGAAATGCTTGAATTGTATAGGTGTTGGGCAGCCAGGGTATAGGCTACATTATGAGGAGTAGAGGAGAGCAAAATATTTACATGCAGGGAGAAGATAATAAAAAGAGAGGAGGAAGGGGACAGGGAGCGGCAGCAAATGCATGGGGAGATCAGATACAGGATTAAGGAGCCAAAGTGGCGATAACTTGGGAAGAAGTGGGAAGGTTAAAGAGTGGCTTTATAGAGACGTGGTTAGTTGATAAAAAAAACAAGGGAGATAATTATGGGGTAATTTTACTTTGGCTGGTTACTACCCTTGTGGTTCCTTATATCATGGCTCCCATGAAACTTGCTTTCGATGAACTTTTAAAAATGATCGAACTAGTTCGTGGATCTGAGGTGTACTGCACTATATATTATTCCGTTTGAGACGTTTGAATCAGCAATGGACTCCTAAATGAGGATTTTTCACCATTTCTGAGATTATCTCCTTGCCTTTTAACTTTCTTCAAGGAAGAAGCTAGTAGTTGAAGTGGTAGTTGTCATCAAAACTTCATCCAAATAAAACCACAACAAAGAGAAAAGGAAACTTAATGCTATGCACAAATTCACATTGAAAGAAAGTAACTGGATGATCAAAGAAACTGTTTTTAACTTTTCCTATAGCCTTAAATTAGTATTTTATATTTTTAACTTGTAAACCTGATTTATATACTTATTTTACATTTAGCATTTTAGGTTCAAGCCTTCAGTCACATTGATTTTGTTAAATCTCTTCTCTATCACAGCTTCCTGTGAACCTTGACTGTGAATCTGCTGTGGTGTTAGGACATGGAAATGTTGCCTTAGATGTTGCTCGCATTCTCCTCACACCAATTAGTATTCTGGAGGTGAATGAGTTGACACAAATTGTGTGCTTTTTACTTTTCTTCTCAAGTTAAATAAACTTGCAGGAACAGCCCAAGTGATTTCTATGTTATGAATCAAATTAGGCAAAACATGAAATGAAATTAACTTCTTTTCTCTTCCCTCATACTTCTGTTATGAATTTATGGACTTGAAATAAATCTACAGAAGATTAAGATTCCATTTCCTCATTAAAAAGTGATTATTTAATCATTGTATTGCTCAATGCATTTTCGTCTCTTTCTTGGCTGGTTGGAAATTTTTTCAAAACATGTATTGTCACTGTTCTTTTGTCATATTTCAGTTTCTGAAAATCAATTTTATTGCAGAATCAATATATTTCCTATTGAGGTTGGGCTAACCTTTTAAAATTAAAAGAAGTGATTTTAGGTTTCCCTAAATATATTATAAAACAGGGCATACATGAATAATTTTTTTTCAAGTTGATGAAATTATGAATGAAATAGTTGCTGACCTCTGATGCATCATTCAAAATTTGGCCAGTAGTTTTTTACAAAGTAATCTCAAACCCAACAGGAAATATATAGTGAAAGGCCCACAACTGGGTTTGTGACTCTAATGTGAAAAAAAAGTTCCTATCGGCAAACTGCAGAGCCTAGTTAACTTTGTTGTAAAGATAGAAAAAGGGAGAGAATGTATTTATATTCCATTTGACAAACCATTCAAATGAAATAGGTTGTAAAACTATTTTTTTTTGCGTTCCTTGCACTTTAAGTATTACACTAAAGTGTTACTTTGCTTATGATCTAAAAAATGGCTGACGTGAGTTGTTTAAATTCTCTATTACTGTTATTTTCATTTTAGTTTAATATTAATAATGCATCGACAATAATTTTTTTACTGACTCAATAGTTGGATTCATCTTGCTGTTTTTGTTAGAAAACAGATATCTCAGAACATGCTCTAGAAGCCTTGCGGAGGAGCAGCGTAAAGCGAGTGCATATAGTGGGGAGAAGGGGGCCATTGCAGGTGGCTTTTACCATCAAAGAGTTGCGAGAGATGACTCAGCTGCCAGACACAAGGACTGTCATACAGCAGACAGATGTGGACGGTATTGACAAGTACATTCAGGGTAAGTAATCTGATGTTGGGGTGATTATACATTGTATCAATTTATGAAATCTTATCCTGTTAAGTAATTTAGCAATTTTTTTCAACTTTTATCAATGGTTCTAAGTCTATGATTGGCATAAGTTTGTGCTGCGCTCTATCATTTGTAATGATTATAACTTTGATTTGTAGTGTGATTTAGGCACAAGTTGTTGAAACCTAGCATCGTACAGCTTTTTAAGTCTCATTACTGGACTTAGCAATCCTGGATTTATCTTTTTCTTGAAGGATAAAACATGCATTGTAAATGGTAAAAGAACTTCCATTAATCAAATCTTGGATGTTCCTGATCCCACTTATTTATATATTCACAGTCTGGTTAGCAGTAAAGTGTCAGAGATTCACTAAAAAATCTTTCGAACAAGTTATCAGTTTATCTCTGGCAAAATATGTGAACTTGTCTTCTCCTTTTCACAAAAAAACCCCAGAGGAATGGTCAACATATTTAAAGAAAATTTTTGGTTGTTGCTTCATTTTTTTTTGCTTTGCTTCGCGAAAATAAAAACTATGTGCTTTCCCTCCCTCTCCCCTTTTTTCTCTTTATCTCTCTGTCTGTCTCTGCCTCTTTCTGCCTGTCTGATTGTTTGTCTGTTTGTCTCTCTCTCTCTCTCTCCGTCTATCTGTCTGTCTCTTTCTCTCTGCTTGTCTGCCTGTCTCTCTCTCTGTCTGTCTCTCTCACTATCTCTCTCTCTCGCTCACTATCTCTCTCAATGGAGCTTTCTATGACCTTGATGTACCAGACCTTCCCCGACCAAGAAAACGTCTCACAGACCTTATTTACAAGTCATCTGTAAGCCCTGGTGAGAAAGAAGTCAAGACATGGAAAGAAGCAAGTAGAGAGTGGCGATTGGTATTTCTGAGGTCACCACTACAGATTCTGCAGGACACTAATGGTCAAGTGAAGGGCATAGAGCTGGCTGTCAACAGACTAGAGGTAAAAACTTTTCAGTTTTGTAGAAACATCTCAAACTCAGAAGCTCATACCTTGGTATATTCTTCTTCCCCAACCTCTATACAACCTGCAATCATAGTTTTCGTAAGCAGTTTAATCATTTAATGACCTTAGAGTTTGAGCATATTGCCCCATAAGTGTTAATGTAATAGATTGTTGTAGGCAAGAGGTAGGCCTGAACATCCTTGAAGCATTAGGGCAATGAACGTACTTAATTAGTTGGCTCAATCTTAAAATTCATCTTGCAGTATGCGGCGAGAGTCACTTTTTCTCCAAGCGAGTTCAAGTTTTTGTTTCATAAAAATCACAGTATAAGGGAATCCATAGCACTATCTCTTTCTCAGAGGTGTAGTAATCAGTTGGGCGAGATCAGACTCCAGTTCCTTCAACTTCTCTTTTATGTCTGTGCCCTAGACTCACTTCAACGATTTGCAGTCTTTACCCATCTCATAACACATACTGTGGAGTCCAGAATGATACATTTTGTAAAATTAATGATTTAATCAAACTTTTCATAAATAATGCTAGCCTTTTGTTTCTAAATGTAAACTACCCTTTGAGAAGTTATAAAGGCTCTTCTGTTTGAACTATGTTGGTCATTCCCAAGCAATGGAAATCAGATCACTTAGCTATTCCACAGAAGAGAGTGAAAGGGTTTGTCTTTACTTGATTAAAATATTTTGTGCCGTTCTATAGTTTTTAACTCTTTTTTAATTGTAGTAGAATCATATAGTACAGTATCTGAACTAAATCATCTTAGAACAGTTTGTTTATGCCATTTTGATTGCCATTTCCAGGATACTTCAGTATTTAATTTTCATATTTCAAGTTTTACTTTGCAACTTAACTTCATTTTAAACCCTCAAACAAGCAGAGATTGTACTAATGGTAGGTGTACAGTGGAAATCTCATAATTTGAATTGTATGAGAATGGATGAAATCTTCGAATTAAGAGTTTTCAAATTACAAAAATGGGTATAACAATCTATGACTCATTTAGTGAGTGTGTACTGTGCCTGCAACGAGCAATCCTCCCCTTCCTCCGTCCCAAGTTGCTTTCAGTATCAGTACTGGCACTTAATTGTTAGTGCATCTGCTCCCTTCTCGCTTTGATAGCGCACTGATCAGCCTTTCTTGGGCAGTGATTGGCATTGCTTGCTGCTTGAGAGATGCATGTTGCACTTTTGTGATCCCTTATGGGGTGGTATCGACTTCATATTAAGAGAATCGAATCAAAAAGACTTTGAAATGCGAGTCTGATTCTTTTAACAAAGCCAAAGAGAAAGAAAATAACCTATCATCTTGCAAAATTCGGTTTATGAGAAATTTGAATAATCAGACTTCAGTTTTTGAGGTTTCCACTGTATTATTCTTTATTCATTTGCAGCTACAAGAAGATATCAGTCTGTCAGGATTTTTATTCGTTTTGTTTTCATTTCTGGTTGCTTGTATTGACTGCTTTGTGTTTATTTATCAGGGAGATTCACTGAAGAACCAGAGAGCTGTTGCAACTGATGAGCGAGAAGTGATTCATTGTGGTCTGGTGAGTGAAGTTATGTAATAACCTGCCATGAATTGCACCTTTCCCTGCACACCCAATGAAATTATTAATCAAACACTTCCACAAAGTCATGGGCTACACTTTTTTGTTAATGTTCTCAAGACAGCCAAAATATCATAAGCAACATTGCAAACACATAATTGACATGGTCTCTATAAATATATTTGATACAGTACTTATTTGAATGTATAAGAAGTGTGCCATAAATCTTAATGGTAAATTAAAATCTTAGTCTTAGAAAAGCAAGCATTTTGAAATGAAAATTAAAACTTCTCTTTTAGAAGGAAAGTGTGGGTTTAGGTAATTGAACAAGAGTCATGTGTGAGAGAACATAATATGTAAGGAGATTCTTTATTTTTTTTGTTCAATTCAATATTTCTGACTCCATATTATTAATGTCTCACAGAAAGTTTATCTGATACATTACATTGCAGAGAGTAATTTTGACAGTGTGTGGATCAGTGTCTCTAGTGTTATCTCTATCTGTGATAGTACAACATTTTTCGGAAACTTCTGATCGTTTTGATACCTGGCATTTTTTATTTTCTCCTGTTCATGGCCAAGATTTAAGGGCAGAGTGCAATCTGATCAGTTTACATCATCTCAAAGGATGAGGTTCCTTTAAATGTATTATTCCAATGAGATACAGTGGAACACAATGAGCTCTGACACGGATCCCTGGAAATCACGAATTGCTTCAACTCATCCGTTTTCCCCTTCTGATTTTCTCTTTATTCCCTTCTTATTTCTACATTTTCATCAAACTAGTTCAAAGTTATATAATGTTTTCTTCCAACAATCAGTCCTCAATTCGAGAAAGAAAATGTTTGCCTCTTAAGTAATTTGACAGACTGTGACTTCATCCCATTAGCAGATCTTAAATATCGACCAAATGCTCTACAGAGCTGTTGTTATTTTCTTCAAACAAGCACACCTTACCTCTCCCTTTCACTGTGTAGAAACAATTTGTGGACAGGCAGCCTAGCCTTTTATCCCTAGTCACCAGCTAGAGAGACACCCCCTCTCCCGCCCCACCTTACTGTAGCTTAGTCCAATGCACGTGGCTCTAGTTGTTTGTCTCCATCTATGCTAGGTCTGCCTATCACTAAGACTTCAAAGAAGCCATTTGTAACCAAGATTTGCATGTTACACGTGTGGAAGACATGGGTTAATGATGGCATCTGTATGGGCCCAGCCCTTGCTTAATTAATCGGTACATGGGTGCAAAAAAATAGCTGGTGGGACTGATCTCTTTATTGATATTTAGGTTGCCAGGTAGCTGACAAAAGGTAGAATGTTGGACTGACCATAGTGGGATTAGGCCTAGTTTGCCTTGACCGGCATCCCTGTCTAAGTTAAAAATTATTCAGAAACAAGCAACATTCTAGATCCAGCATCAAGAGTTCGAGATCCGATAAGCGCTGGGGTTTGGAGACAAAGTTTTACCAAAATGAGTTAGGATTGACAGATCAGCTTGTTCAGAGGTATCTATCTTCCTTCTGCTATTGTAAATACTAAACTAAAAGTAGGAAAAATACGATAAATTGGGTATCCTTGTAATGCTGGGAATTGCACGGAAGAAGCCAAGAAAATAGGAAGTCTCTATACACTGTTAATGTACTTCAAAATATTCTTGAAAACTATCCCAAAGGCAAATCCAGTGCCGAATGCTAAAAATAGAATTTCTCAAACCATGCTCATACAACAATCTAAATAAAACTTATTACAATATCTTCAGACTTCATTATTTTTGAGTGAAACAAAAAAACATATGTGTCTGAATTTTATGAGGCTATTTTAAAAGTTTGTTTCTCTTTTGTTTGTAATTTTTATCCTTCAAAAACTATACATGTATGGTTCAAACAGCAAGATATTTTCTCATTTGTCTTGCTGGGAACATTGTTACTTAAAAAAAAGGATAACAGATGCTCAGTTATTATTAACACCTCAGTAGCCTCTAAATGAAAGCCAATTTTAAATTTTTCTTTGTGGTTTACAAAGTTAAAAAAGGGGGAAAAATTGTTCATATTGAGTTTACAACTGCTCTGTAATAATCTTAATTTCTTATCGTCAAAAGAATTTAAGGCCTAAGATCAAAATTTTAAATAGCTTTGGCAGCGGTCAGAGCCATTTGTCACCTTGTTTTTATGTGGTTCATTTTCTCCTCTCCATGTTGTTTTACTTAAGGAATGGCTTAAAAGTTACTTCCATCTTCTCTGTGAGAGATTTTTTTCCAATTAATGGTGCAACATAGGTGGCCTACAGGCATTTTTTATGAATGCTACGTTTCTGTTAAAATGGAACAAACAAATCAGAGAAAATTTGTTGCCCATTGATGGTTTAAGGCCAAGGCTGCCTTAGTCTTTGTTGACTTGCAGATTAGCAGGACTACTCATGTTTTACTTGTAATTACATTCCTTTTTAGTATTATAATTAAGTTTTCAGAAATTTCTGCATCTAGTTAGCTCCAACTTTTAGGGGAATGCTTGTTTAATTTATTCATTTTAGTTTGGCAGCTTTTAAAGAATCAGGCCTGGATTCTAACTTGAATATCTGATTTTTTTTTGTATATAAAATTGGGTTTCAAAGATAATGCCTGACAAAATAAGATTTTAGAGGCAAGTCTGAAAACTCTGTATTATGAAATTAATGACTCATTGACAGATATTTTATGAAGCTGTGCATGTAATAATACACATTCTTTTCTAGTCTTTTCAAGCCCATAATATATTTGAAAATATGTAGCTTTTATGGTTTCACTTTACAGCTATGTCCACGCCCCATATCACATGACTTTGCTCAATGTAAAATAATTTCCTTAATCTTTGTTGATTGTTTTTCACTGCAGATCCTCAGAAGTATTGGATATCGAGGTCTACCACTTGATGATGATCTGCCATTTAATAATTCAAGAGGAGTGATTGAAAATAAAAACTCAAGAATAAAAAATGAAAAAGGTATGTTAACCTTGCTTCCTACATTTTTTGTCAGAATACTACCAGTGAGTTAAATAATCCTTCGCTTACCTTCCATGCCTTGTCTGTAAGTACCCATGTTTTTAATATTTCTATTCAGGGCTGTCATTCACCTTCCAAACAAATAGTGACCTTTAGCACATAAGTGTGAACAATATTTTTTATTTAAGGCTGTCTCTCACCTGACTATCAAGCAATGACTATTTGGACACAAGTGTTAACTATATTTCTATTCAGAGTTGACATTCACCTATCTAACAAGTTGTGGCTTTTGTCACATAAATGTTTGCAATATTTTTCTTTCAGGGCTTTATTGTGCTGGTTGGATTGGGCATGGCCCAGTTGGTGTCATAGTGGACACAATGACCGATGGTTTTGAAACTGGAAAAATAATTCTCGCAGACATCCAGAGTGGAGTCCTGGAATCAAATGATGAACACAAGCGACAAGGCCTACTCAAGTCTCTACAGGCAAAAGGTAACATTTTGGATGTTACCATTCCAATTTCAGCCGAATTTGTTTACCAGAGTTATTCATGTTTTTGTATTATGCCTTTTGGTAACTATTATTTTCAGAAACTCCTGATTTTGTAGTGTTTTACGCTTCAGAACTTCTATTACAATGTCAATCGTCTGAAAAGGTTTTAAAAAAAGAGATTTTTGTCAAAATTTAGATAGTTATAGATACAATACAGGAATATGATGAAACTTACAAGTTCAAAGTTTTATTTCTGTCCACATTGTGTATATCTATCTATCTCTCTCTCTATGTATATATGTACATGTGCTTTGTCATGACTTTCGTGCCTAGCGGCACTTGTCAGGTGGTGTTTTCTTCTCTGCAAATTACTTTGGTGATGTATCTCTTTGTACACACAGTAGGAGAAAACTTCTTTCCAGTGATTTAAACTAGGCTTAATCTTTTTTTAAAAATACCATTCTCCTTAATCGTGAGCACTGTTTTTAATTGTGTTATTTCACAATCAACTATATATATATATAGATAGAGAGATAGACAGATAAATTTTATCAAAAAAATTCATCATGACATTCTATTTTGAAAAGAGGACAAAGTTATTGTTCATTGGCCTATGTTAGAGGATCTTTTTTCTGACAGTAATTGAACTTTTAGTTTACAAATTTTATTTAACCATGTTCCTTGGCTTTGATATATATTTAATACCATTGTTATACACTAATTTTTAATGATCCTATTGTTATCTTTCAAAGGTTTAATTTTATTTACTTAGCATAAGCCCTTTCAGTATTATTGTCACTGAGTAGATTTTGATGATTCTTAATATACAACGAAGTACACTTCCGTACATTTCACCTGAGGGCAATAACTTTTGCTCATCCACATTTGTTTTATTTATATTTATATATCTGATGAAATAGCTTTTACCAGTATTTGTGATCTATATTGCATTTTATTTACTACTGAACCAGAAATACCAAAAATTCATAAAAATTTTTTTTTATTTTATGGACGAAATTGCGTAATTTCTGCTGCTTGTTAAGTTGCATTCCTGTCTATACCTTTCAATTTCACATGTCCTCAGCAATCACTTTCTCTGACTGGAAGAAGATTGACAGAGCAGAAACAGAGGCAGGAGCAAAGGTCGGAAAGCCTAGAGAAAAGATTTCAGATATCCAGCAAATGATCCAAATTGCAAAATCTTAAGAAAACTTTTGTGACACATGAGAAAACAAATTATCTTTGGAACAGAATTAAATAGTTTTGAAAACCTTGAGGAGGACCAAATGGATACTGTGGAGTTTGCTTAAAGTCAAGACCTTGGGACAAGAATAAGTTGACTTTAAGTTAATTACACTTTAGATGATTTAGTTAATAATAAGGATATATAAAGCTAATGGAGACCTGATGGTCTTTCACATTATGCAGCTTTCTATAAAGCTTTCAGCTTTGTTAAATCCCTTGCCTCAGGGTAGGAATGCATGAATAGATTTTTTGGCTTGGACATCTAGTTATAAGTTGTGGTCTCATTCTGGAGCCACCTTCCTCCAATCAATCTTTCCCCTAACATGATCAAAACCGGCTTATATTATCAATAACCCAAGCTAGATCTATGCTTGGTTATAACCATTGTTATAAAATTTATGTGCCAAAGTATTGTTACCTTTCTCTTGCATAAGCATAATATGCTACAGATCATTCATTTCTACTTTTCAAGTCTAGAAACAATGGTTTTTATCAATGTATGTTTTGCTGAGTAAAGCTCCTGCCACATAAATAAGTCAAGTGACATTGTTCTTTATTGCTTTTATAGTTTTCTTCCTCTTTTTTTTATTTTGCATCATATCAAGATAATGTTTTCTCATTCCCATTTTGAGATTTTGTTCTTCTTTCTTTTATAAAGGAATTTTTGTGTACTGTCTGTGCCAGAGTTATTTGTGCATGCTTTGATGGAACTAATTTCTTCATCTTGTTTTCTGCATCATATCAGAATAAATTAGTTTCCTTACTATTTTGAGCTTTTTTTGTGAAGGAAAACGTGTGCACTTAATTCAATGCCATACTTTGATGGTACTAATTTCTGGCTTACATTGTTTGACTGCAGGGTCTGTTATTGTTAATAAACTTGAAAGACTATCTTTCATTGGATGGTGAAAAGCAATGTGCAAAGATAGTTTTTGGTTGCACTTTGTTTTGAAAGATTACCCATTGTTAGTGATCATTCTCTAAGCAGATAATGGTTTAAAGAATGAGCAAAACCAACAAAAAAAACTCATCTCAGCAAATTGTCATATTTTGCAGCTTCGTGGCTAATTTGGTTAAAATGAAACCCTTCCTTTTGTTATTATTAATTCCTATAGAGACAAGTTCCCTGCTGATAGCTGAATAGGGAAATAAAAGAAAGAAAAGGGAATGAGGACAGAGGGACAGAAAAAGAGACTTTATTTATCCAGAGTTTTAGTCTCAGTCACTCTCTTATTCATCTCTATCTCAATTTCTGTCTTCTCCAGCTGATCTCTATTGCTCGAAAAGCTTGATTGTTCTGTCAAAACCAGAAAATCAATTTAAGGAACTCATCTTCAATCTTATTACTTGTTTTAGATACTGACAAAACAAATTAGAGTTACTTGCGCTTTTTACCAAATGTTCATGGCAGGCCCTATGATTGTTTTCACATTTAATGATTTAATGTTTTTTTTTTTTTGTTGAAAAGATTTTCTCAATAAATTTATGTACACTGAACTTTTCCTGTGACTTTTCTTTTCTTTTTTTGAGTATATGTTTGGTGCGATTTTCAGTACATGCATTCAAGGTATTTTGCAGACATTAATTTTGTGAATATAAAAGCATTTTTGATACCTTTAATAACAAAATAATTTAATTTATAGGATTGTGAAATGAAGATCAACTTAAACATAAAGCTTCCAACCTTTCTGTTTTAAAAAATCCAACCGTATAACTGTTTTGATTTCTTTATGTCCTTAACTAGTTTGAGCCCAAGGTTGAGATCCTGTTTTCACAGAGCCGGTGAGATAACATGAGCTTGCAAAGTATAGAGCTGCATGTAGCATCGTTTTGTTGTACATGTAGTTTTAGTCCCGTATGATAATAGATCTATTTGTATTGTGCTAGCATATTTACTTTTTGAATGAATGGACATGTAAATATCTTACGTTTTTACTAGGGAATAACTTTTAAACTAAGCATAGATGAGATGAATGGGAACGATTGTCTATGAAAATTAGCCTTGACTATATTTAAAAATCATTGGAGATGGGAATTTTCTTTATAAATTTACTTGTTTTAGACTGTAATTTCTTTCCACGAAAGTAGTACCTGTACTAGTAGTTTCTATCAACCATTGCACCTATCTGTGGTGTCCTCTGTCTGAGATAGAAAAGAGATGACCACCACTATTTTGGTTGCTTGGTTCTTCACTTGACATCATTCTGCTTTCCATGACATCAGTGTGGTAGTTGAGGCCATGCGTTGAGAAGATAGAAACTTGAACATTTCATATCACCTGGATTGATGAATATGCAGCAAGGGAAGACTGGGAATAGGCGGATTAAAAAAGTGGCTTCATGCAGAAAGCAGCAGAAGCTTTAAGAGTAATAAGTTGGGGATTGAATAGTTTCCAATGCTACACTGTATAATACTTGAATGAATAAATTTAATGTTTAAAATTTTTAAGATTCCAGCTCTGGAATAAAATGATCAAACTCTCAAGGAGGAAATATTCGTTACTATCAATAACAATAACAATATAATATAACAATCTCCTTACCTAACGTGTTGGAGACAGAGACAACCCTTTCCAATTATAAAACAAAAGTACTAGATGCTTTAATTGAGGATATAATGATAATCAATAATAATCTGTAATGGTGGTGGTGGTGGTGGTGGTGGTAGTAGTAGTAGTAGTAGTAGTAGTAGTAGTAGTAGTAGTAGTAGTAGTAGTAGTAGTAGTAGCAGTATAGTAGCAGTAGCAGTAAGCAATAGCAGTAGCAACAGCAGCAGCAGCAGCAGCAGCAGCAGTAGTAGTAGTAGTAGTAGTAGTAGTAGTAGTAGTAGTAGTAGTAGTAGTAGTAGTAGTAGTAGTAGTAGTAGTAGTAGTAGTAGTAGCAGCAGTAGTAGTAGTAGTAACAGTAGTTGTTGTAGCAGTTACTATAGCAGGAGGGGGAGGAGGAGGAATATAAAATAAAGACACACACACATATATATATATATATATATATATATATATAAATATAGAAGATCTTACCTTAAATTTCCATGCATACTACACTTGGAAATTTAAGGTAAGATCTTCTATATTTATGTATTGCTCCAACAGTTTAGCACTCTCATCAATTATTCCACCTTATCTTCAAACTATATATATATATATGTATATATATATATATATATATATATATATATATATTCTGGGGTTTGGGGAGTGGGACAGGGTGATTATTATTTTCACAGTACATGTATAAATACTACAGGGGTTCTATAACCTGTGATCACTCTGACAGTGAGTGTGAATTGACGCTGCCGTGATCTTTGCTATTTAATCCAATATGGCTTCCATAAATTGTAAACAAACATTACATGCTGATTAGTCCGTGTAAAATAAATTAACCAGAGATATCCTGATAAGACCAAAGAAGCTTAATCATAATGGTTTATTTCAAGGAACAAGATAGGAATTAAGATTTTTAGTTCTAGATCTAGTTATTGTTGAAGTTAGAGATCTAGAACAGATATTCTAAATCTAAAATCATCAAGATCTAGATCCCTGTATAGAACATCCTATATCTGCACCGCGATCTTGAATCTATAAAAAAGTATAGATGATTTGGTGCATAAATTAAAATTATAAAGGTTGTGATGTTAATTGTATGATCTAGATTTTTCTAAATCTAGGCCCTGTCTTAAATGTATTCATAGGTCTAGAAACAAATCTGCACCAAAAAGATACGTGTATGACTAAGGACCAGTTCCAAAGGCATGTGCAGCAGCTATAAATGAGTCACCTTTGCCTGTAGATGAGCTCTGTCGATTGCCTTCTGTTTACAAGGTTTGTTTTTCCTTTTCTAGATCTATCTGTCTATTTTCATTTCCCTTTTCCATGTTCATCTCATTTCTGTCTCTCCCTCACCCTTTCACAGTTCCTCTCTCTCATAATGTATTATAAACTTTTGATACTTGTAGGTGCAGTAGGATTGCGATGTAGAAGCAAAGAAAGAGTAGATACAAATCAAGTGTGTCCAATCATTGCATTAGGCGTTGAAATGGGGTTAAAAACTATAAGAGTTAGGACTTATGAATACATGTCATAGTTTGTTAGTCATTTGAAGAAAATTGCTGCCATACCTCATTTGGATTTAAAATGTATGTGAACTTCCCAAGAAATTCATTTGCAAAAATCTTTTTATTTATTGTTTTTGTTATTATTTTACTTTGGTTTATATTGGTTTTGTTATAAAAAATACATTTTTATTTGTTTCATTGCAGGAGACTAATTCATCATGTCATCGCATAGGCCTCAAAGTTCACCCCCAGTAGTGGCAGGACAGCAGTCAAGGCCATACCAGGAGTATATAGCTCAGCACAGAATCTTCCTAGCAACGTGCAGAGCAAACTGGAACAAAGATTCTGCTGGGGGTCATCAGCTGTGCCGCCAGATGATGATTGGATTTTCCTGTGCAGGCATTGTTGGACTCATCATGCTGGTTGTTGGAACTGTGTTCATTGCAGAAGCTGTCCGGAAAGAACAGCCTATCACTGTAATGTTATGTGTCATGGGTATAGGTGAGTGATAGTCCAGTAGTAAAACACCTGTAAATAAGCTTTCTCTCATCATGGACGTCGATGGAATAGCTGTGAAACACTTTACACTCTGTGTCATGGGTGTAAAAATGTCTAATATTCCCGAGTTGAAACACAGCATAACTCATTATTCATGTTATAGGTATAGATAGGTTATAATGCAGTAGTGAAACGCCTTATAAAATGTGTCATGATTCTAGATAAATGATGACAAGGTTTTTTTTTAAAAAAAAAAAGCAATATTCTTTTTGCCTTGATTTTGTACTGCATATTCTGATGCCTCTTTTTAAAATTATTTGTAAATTTGATAGAAAAATTTTTTCTTTGATTTCTAAATTAAAACCATATTTTGTTGCAATAAAAACATGTTGTTTGATAACTTTTTGCATTCTAGTTCTGTTCATATCTGGAGGCAAAAAATAAACAACAAAATTTTGAAACATTTTCTCACATGAACATCTGCTGGTTCTTAATTTTAAAAATAGTAGGAGAATAATATCACCTGTTTTGCTTTACAAAAGGCTTGAAAGATATTTCAGGTTTTGAAACATTCTGACTGCTTGTGAAATACATGTATTGTATTAATGTCCATTAATCTAAAATTTGTTTTGAACTTAAAAGACTATTTTAAGACTCGATTGACATATGAACCTTGGAATTGCTTGAATTGAAGTAATTTAGGGCAATCCATATGTGAATACAAATTTGAAACCTTATGTTAGAGTCCAATTTTTAAAAAAATCCTTCTTATTTTCATTTTTACCAAGCAGCTTCGCCTAACAGGATAGTTACATACACTCTAAAAGGCAATTGTCTGTGACAGTAAAAATAGAGGCTTACAGAGAAGCTTCCTAAGTTATCTCATAAACTGTATCTATTCACAGTGTTTGGCACAATCATTCTAGTTGGTACCATCATCCTTGCTCGACACCTCATCTCCAAGAAATGTCATGACAGTGACACTGTACCTGCTTCTCAGTGTTTCCACACCTGTTCAGGTACTTGCAATTTTTTTATGTGCAGTTTAGTATATTAAATGGGGTTATGGTATTGAGTAGGTAAAACAAAATCACGTTTCATATCGGTCAAGATCTGTGGGAATTGAGAAAAGCATTATGATGTTTTTTTTCCTGAAATTTCAACATTGGCAAAATAGAAGTTTGGAATTTCTACACAGTACCCAAGGATATTCTTCAGGGTGTAATAAGGGAAAATCTTTCAGTTAAATCTCTCTATCTTAGACAATTTAGAGCTCTATTTTTTTTTTGTCCAAAATGGGTTGTCCAACTCATAAGAGGCTTGCAATTAGTGTCAGGAAGGATCCAGTGCTACTCAACTAATCCCATCTAAATGTATATCTTTCACCCATCTTAAATAAGTCACCTATTGCCTATATCACAGTTAAAAAGTGAAATTTCGTATGTAAATCAACCATCTGCTACTTTAGCAAGAGATTCATGATCATTTGAATCCATAGTATGCAACGCTCTTGGGTCATAACTTATTGGTATTTTTTTATCAAGCAGACGGTCAAATTGAGAGCTGAATGTGAAACTAATGAGAACCTCTCAGACTAACAATAGTTCTGATTTTTGATGAGAGCCTCTCACAGTCTCAGACTAACAATAATTCTGATTTTTGATGAGAGCCTCTCAGACCAACAATAATTCTGATTCTTGATGAAAGCCTCTCAGACTAACAATAATTCTGATTTTTGATGAGAGCCTCTCAGACTAACAGTAATTTTAATTTTTTTATTTTTGATGAGAGCCTCTCAGACGAACAGTAATTTTAATTTTTTTATTTTTGATGAGAGCCTCTCAGACTAACAATTATGTAAATGTTAAATGATGGCTTTTCAGACTATCAATTATGTTGATGTTTCATTTAGGCCTCACCCGTCAGCTCCTCACTCCATCAAGATAAAGATAAGCATTACATTTATCAGAATCTGAATAAAAACAATAAGACAGATTTTGTCATTACTTGAAGCCACTACCATTATTTTGATGAAAGCTGACTTATTTTAATGGGCTCAAGAAATTAGTTTTTATCTTACTAATTTCTTTTTCTCTCACTCTGCAGTGATCTATAGTCCCTCACTGGACCAAATTGGACCAAGTGAATCTAGTATGGAGCCGCCGCCAGCCTATGATGCTGCTATTGCAATAGTTCTTCACCCCCTCAACTCGGATTGCAGGGAGCATCAACCTGAAGATGCTCTAGATGAGACCTCCATCATGGTGATGCCACCCAAGTATGAAGATGCCATGCAGCCATTGCCAGTCTATAGCGAGAGACAATCAGACCGTGTTATGGAAATTAGTAGCACTTAATCAAAGAAATTATCCTATAACATTGTCAGACTGCAGCGAGAGGCAACTGGACCATGTGATGGGATATGTCAGCACTTAATCAAGGAAGTTGTTTCAAAACATTGTTAGACTGCAGAGAGAGTCAGTTGGGCCATCCTATGGAAAACCTTAGCACTTGATTGAAATATTGTGATATAAAGATCATGTTATGTAAGGTGTTAGCACTTGATCAAATTATTTATATCAAAACATGATATTGCATTAAGAGAGAACCAGAACATGTTATGGACTTGATGAAAGAAGGAATCTCAAAACAGGTGTTGTGCTTTTTAGTGAGAGGCAATGGTTAATCACTAATGGTGGTGTTATTTCTTGCTTATTGTATGGATCTCAAAGCATGTGAAATAATTTTTATCTCAATCTTGACTTACTCTAAGGGTTCTATTTTTTATGTCTCGCTGTTTCCCTTTTTACTTGACACACCTGAAATTTATTTTTACCACAAATCTGGCTTTTTGATTTCACTAAATCTTGAAGAACAAGATTTGTCCTATTACCATAACATGCAAGCACTGGTGGTGATGGCTTGGTGATCTTTCATTTTCTAGTCTTATTTATTGTGTATCTTACAGTGTGTATGTGTATGAGAGACAGACAGACAGACAAACCGACACACAGACATCAATCTCCCTGTCTTTGAGCTCTTGCTCTTATTTTAAACCTGTACATATGTAAATGTAGAATAATGTTTAAACAGGTAACTTATTTATTTGGCATGGTCAGCGAGACCTTTAGGGAAGACTTTGCTGGATATAATCACTTCAGTGCATTATTCGCAGAGAGGTGACAATTTTTTTTCCTGTTGCCATTTTGATGTTTCTAATCTATGGCAACTTGATATTCTGCAGACAACTTATCTAAGAAAAGAGTTTTGTCAGGCTAGTGAGGGAGACCACTTTAAAACTTCATGGTTCACCAACTATTTCAAAACTATCTTCTTTTGGCAGTCCAGTGTCAAGCAGGGAACCCATCCCTTACATCAATTAAGAAATAACTTGGTGGAGCTCAAGGAAAAGAGACAAATTCCTTTCTATTACATTCTTTTGGGATAAATCATAACAAGAGATGATCAGTTGTGCCCCTGGGTGAATGAGGATTCCATTAATTTTTAAAGTACACTTAACGGGCATGGTAACACATGGAATAAATACTTATAATATTAAACGTCTTGTAGAAAAATGTTTATAGCACACTTAAAGGGCATTATAGCACATAAAATAAAAAGTTTAAATATTTTTACTTTTTCAAAGTAGCATTTGTAGTATTGAAAAGTTATAGGGCATTGTAGAAAAAAGTATTACCAACTTAAAGTCCATGAAAAAAGACAGCAAAAAGTGAAGTAACATATATCTTGGAAGACAATATATCATTTTTCACTTTTTTTTTACCATATGCTAAGTGCTCAGTGGTTGTAAAAGCCCTTCCACATAGTGATAAGTGAATTGTAATAAAACATGCGGCAGTCCTATAAAACTGTCATTGTCATGCAAAGAAGATCTCATCACTTCAATTATTTCCTAGATTTAGCATAAAGATCTGAACATAAACATTCCAAATTTATAGGATTTATTTAAAGGGTCACTCAAAAGTGTTTTATCAATCTTAAAAGTTTAGTATTTATTTATAGTGTCATAATTGCTCTTGATGTGCACAGATCAGTGCAGGGCTTGTGTACAGCAAGCTCCTGACAGCAGTACTGCAAAATAACACTTTCCAATCTTTCCTCATCCTCTTTCCCTTGTAACAGAGTTACACATATCTTGTCCATGCATCTTTGAAAATTTCTGTAAGGTTTAAACGAGTGGAATGATTTCAAAATATGTCCATCATCAGCATTTGGCATTGTGTTTGTAAATCTTGGAAGTGTCTGTATTTATATACACTTTTTTAAATTGAATATTGTAATCCATTGCTTTCATGCTTTAATCCCACTGAGCAGTTTTTGAGTACAGTTAAATTAAAATTTTAGTTTAGAACGATATTTCTTAAATAAGTATTATTGACATAATTATATTCCTACCTAATATATGAATAATAAAGCTATAAAAGCTAGATCACAGCTCTTGAAACACTAAATACAGCTTGAATTCCAGGATCAATTAAGATGCAGGGTTAGCCGAAGGTGTTTGAGAAATGTAAAAAATATAAAACAGTCACCAAATTGAACTCAAGGACAATGAACTAAGTAAAAACATGGTTCAAGTTGGTGACTGTTTCATATTTTTCTACATAGGAATAATGCATGTACATTAATTAAATTTTGAATTCTCCAGTGGCTTTAGAATAATATTAATAGGGGTTGGGAGAAGTGCAAGCTCAAATCGGCAAGAAACTTTCAAAGCTTTCATTCCAGTTACAAAAGCAGTGTTTTTTTTTTAACTTCTATAAAAGCTTGTTATTTGGGGAGTTTTTTAGCTATAAACTTATGTTTAGATCACATTAACAGTTACCCTATTGATTTTATTTAGAATGCACTTATTGTGTTATGGTTGAAAGGAAAGATTAGTACATACAAATTTCTTTTAAGGAAGAGAGATGTTTTGAGTCCTGCAAGTGACATCTGCTTTAATTGAATTGATTATAAAAAAAAAATTTATGGGAAATATCTCAGAATCACAGCATCGTGGAGCACATGAATATTCAGGGCTTTCAGGTAATAAAACTAATAGCTATATTAACTATAGTGTGCACTTCCACTAATTATTTATCCATTCTCTTAACTTTTTCCCCCTTTATTTTAGAGCTAGTTTTTGTATCAATGTCTTGCTTCTTTACTTATGTCTAGCAAAAATAAAAGTTTTAAAAATTGATCTTTCTGGTTTACCATGTGCATAATAAAATTATTGTTAATAAGACTAGTTTCATCGCACCTATATCATGTAGTAGCTACTACTGCTCTTGCTTGTGCTGCTATTACTTTATCACTACATGTTCTATGACTGCTACTGATTCTCTATCTTCTCTTCATCCTCATATTTGTGATCTTTTTCCTTTAATCTTTTTGAATCAAAGTCTTGGAGCAGATGTAACAAAATAGTATTGTTAAACTTAATCTGCCTACTAATCTTTACTTTCATGAAAATGAGCTTTTAAAGGGATCTATAAGTAGATTTTAATTTGACATAATAAGCTTTCAACATAGTTTTATTCTTATTATAGACTTCTATCACCACACATTTTTAACCTATCAAATCTTTATATTTGAAGTCTGTTAGGTTATGATTTCTCCAACAATATCAAGGTCACCCAGAAACTATCCCATTATTTTTAAATGAAAGATGATCTTCGGATAGTTATATAATAATTTATTTTATTGACTTGTGGCTTTTCAAAAAAGTCGTTAAATATGAACAAAGAACCACATATTTCTCATTCCTGAACTTTTAGACATGTCCTTAATGATGGCTTTTAGGTTATTGGCCAAAAAAAAAAAAATTATGAAAGAACATTTAGGCTTCTACATTTTCTATTCATATTTTCTTCTCCAGTCCTTCCAAGTCTAATTTTGTTTTCATAACATGTCTTTTTTATATAATTTTTTATTGTGAAATCCAAAACATTTTAAGAGTTTTAACACTACAAGCATCTAAACCATATCCCTTATTTAAAACTCATAGTTACTTTAGATAGAGAGAGAGATGCCCTTAACAATGACAACTCAATACTTTGAAACTGTTATAAAAACCTTTCGAGGGTGATAAGTTAGGATTATAGATTGGGTCAGTCTAAATTTAAGCTTTGAAATATAAAAAAAAAAAGTTTAGATAAATTTATTGGATACCAAGGGAAACTACCGTGTAAAGCCAAGGGCAACATAAGAAAACATTCTAAATTCCCTTAGGTTAACGAATTTCATTTCTGTTTTCACTTCATTTTTTTTTCTTTATATAATTATATATAGATGTAAAATGGGTTTTTTTAGTAGTAATATTTAAAAAAAATGGGTCGGGGTAGTATTCAGCCGACAAAAAATATTTTCTGAGCTTTCAATCTCCAAGTAAAACTCTAAGACAGCCGTAACGAACGTTAAACAATATAGAGCTATCAACTAACAATGATAATAGTAATACCCATGTATAACTCCTTTACATCTAAAGACTGCCTCAGATGTTTAAGTTATTTTATGATTCAATGACATGGCTGCTTATATAAATATGTCTGTGATGATGGCTTTGTTTTGCAAATATTGAAATCCAATCATGAAAGTTGGGACCCAATAGCTAAATCAACCTGAATAAAAAGATGCGTTCTAATTAGTAAATCTTAACAATGGTTATAATTGAAATCAGCCTACATTCCTGGCCAGATTAAAAAAAAAAACGTAAATAGTTGTTCAATCTACTTATAGATCTTTTCATTTCCTTTCTTGTAGTTAAAAACAAGCCTAGAACTAGAAATGAATTCTTAAACAATTGTACGACTTATCAATTGTACAAGTTAAAAGAATACAAGAGAAGGAAAAAAGTCAACAAATAAAAGAAAAAAAAAACCAACAAAAAAAAACCCAGACCACCAAACGGAAGAATGAAGCATCTAAGTACTTCAATAAAGAAATGATTAATTAAAAAATTTCTTAGCTCTGACACCTAACCCAAAACCCGCAAATAAGGACTACATGTAGTTGTAGTGACAGTTTCAATTTACAATAGAAGACATAAAAAGAACCATTCTCTAATTTTGTTTAAATGGTATCCTTTGAACTTAATTATGCAGTTTCCTTAATTGCATGTAACTTGGACTTTCTGCTTTGAAAAATTAGTTGACTAATTTTGTAAGATCCCAATCTGTTTGTTGAAACTTTTAAAGGCTTATAATTATGTAGGCCTAAGTAAAACAAAACAAAACAAAAAAAAAAATACCAAAGAATACGCGAAATGCACGGGTCCATTTGACACTTTTTGTGGAAAGCTACGAGCGTTTAGGAGGATCTTTAAATAGATTTGAAAACTACAGAATTACCTTTTCCCAGCATTGTATCTTGAGTTTACGATTTTATGCGTTGGATGAACAATTTTCAATCGGTCAAAATGTCACGAATCAGTCAAATGATGAAACTACATAATGAATTATGTTTCAATGATTTGTGTAAGGTATGCAATAACTTCTTTGGATAAACCATTTGAATTGCCAACTCAGCCGAAGCAGAGTCTCTGAGTTACCCTGCAAGTCAAATCACCAAGAGTGTGACTTGTCAGAACAACCAACTCCTAAGACTGTATAATACAGTATGAGCTAAAAATTTTCTCCATCTCTCAGAGCTGTGAAATTTGAAGGATAAATTTATGTCTTTTTGCGCTTCGTTCTGCTCATTTAAGTTACATCAATCCGCATTTTTTGTACTTTAACAGGACCTAGCCACTCTAGTTTCTGTCTGTCTGTCTGTCTGTCTGTCTGTCTGTCTGTCTGTCTGTCTCTCTCTCTCTCTGTCTCTCTCTCTCTCTCCCTCCCTTTTTCTCCTTCTCTATGTCCGATTCCAATGGTCCTTCTACAACCCATCTGCAAGTATCCTTTTTTGTCATTATGGGTTCTATATTCAGCGTCTTGCTGCCTCTCCGAGTGTCTTCTAAGATTGATGTTGTAAGGATTGTTTGTGTAAGTATTATGGATTCGTTTGGTCTTAATGGACTTATTCCTAAATTCTAACAGGGTCCATTTCTTCTAATACATTATTCAACACTGTCCATCTTAGAAACAGTGAAATTCCATCCCACGAGATGACCTTTTAACAACATTACTAGTGAAGAGACAGTTCTTTCCCTTGTCTCTTGGCAACGCTTCTTCTCTTAGGGGAGATTCTTAACACCGTTGCGTCACTCCGGCGGTCATTTTATGCGAATCTCAGGCTTTGTAAACTGTTTAAATCATTCTTAGTTAACTTACATCCGAAATAAGATGGACTTGGAAGGGCAAATCGCTTGCTTAGTAACTCCGCCACACTACTTAGAAAGCGATAATCCCCGCTAGGAGTCGCGCCCTGAGGCGACGGGGGGAATCCCTCAGGAGGTGGTTAGCCAGTCTCTCTCTCTCTCTCTCTCTCTCTCTCTCTCTCTCTCTCTCTCTCTCTCTCTCTCTCTCTCTCTCTCTCCCTCCCTTTCTCTCTCTCCCCCCCTCTCTCTCTCTCTCACTTTCTCTCTCTGTCTCTCTCCCCCTCTCTCTCTATCTCTCTCTCTCTCTGTCTCTCTCTCCCTCTCTCTAAGTCTTTCTCTCTCACACACTCTCTCTCTCTCTCACTCTCTCCCTTCCTCATACGAAGATTTAAATCAAGAGATCGTAAGTGCTTATAACAGTTTATTGCTGAACAATACGACTCTCGAGTTGTTAAGAATTATCTATAACAGATTAAAATACTTTTAACTCTCAGCACCTCTTTTCCACTCATCCCTTTTCATTGATCATTAGTCTGTACAGATTTGTTTTGTTTTACTCATGTACACAAAATCTTTTTATCGCACTTCTAAAACTATGACAAACGTCTAAAAGAAATGCTTTTACAAGCTTTTTAGTTTTAAGAAATACACATCCATTCTCCCAAAATAACGTTCATTTCACAACTCTTGCCACTTCAAAAAATTATTAAATAGCTATTTATATATGCATATTACTATGGTCCAATTCTTAAATATTTTTGCGATAATGTTATAAAATAGGCATCCTTATTTAAATAGTTTGATAGTATGGAAACTTCGTATATCAAACTAACCCATCGATCCAGATATTGACTGAGGAAAACAAAACTAATGAGGAGGTATAATGGTATTATTATCGAAGTTTTCAGAATGTAGACATACCAGTATCTAATTGGGGATAAATAAGTCAGAATGTGCGACATCGCTGTAACTATAAGAACACAGCCTTGGCTCCAAACGCGGAAAGTGACGAACTGTAGAGGAACGAGTAAAATAATGCACGAACATCTCCTTTTTAATCCACCTTTGGTACGCAGCAATCCGTTTGGCTATGGGAAGTAACTTAAAGCGCTCACACACACAAAAAAAGCAACAACAACAAAAACCAAAAAAAAGAAAAAAAAACCTATCAAAAACCAAAACAAAAACAAAGAGATTAAGTAAAAATTGCACTACTGATGAAAAAAGTTTGCTAATCTTGCTGGGATTCCTGATATTTTAGGCGATGATGATGGCGATGGCGATGACGATTGATAGTAATTCTACAGATTATTGAGAAGAAGCTACAGAAAGCTATAGAATATAAGTCAAAATCTATAGTATTTGTTCAATCATTAATTCCCCAGACCAATTGGGCACAAATTTTACTTATGTACAAAAGTAATGTCTATCCTCATGAGAACAAAATTTTTGGTTACTCTGCCATTCTGGCAAAACGAGATTAATCAGGTTTGACATCACCATCTTGTGATGCAAGCGGCTAATAACTATGTCTATTACATTTTTGTTAGCTTCGAAGTAATCTTTTGCTTGTTTTACAAGTTTCACAGATTCAATGTTGTTATACTTATGAGGCCATTCCTTTTATGGAGACTATGGCTAATACTTTATCGAATTATGACTCAACTATTACTAGATCTATTATTTTCTAATCTCTTAATTTTTTTTCTCCATTCAGTTATCAACGCGGGGACAAAACACAAAAGATTTAAGTAAAAGTTGCGAGAAAATGTAAAACTTGAAGCTTTGAGCAATACCAGATTTATGAAATTTCTGTCACTCTCATTAAAAGGCATAGTGAGGTACACTGTTGTCGGCAAATGTAACTTCTTTTATTCTTTCGGATGTTGAGTATCTCTGTTGTGCCAAAATAAGATTCCATCAGGATGGAGGCACACGGTGTGAAGTGTGACTGAGGCGCCATAAAGTCTTTACATTGAAGCAAGAAACTTTATAATTAGCATAAATTTACATAATATCCGGCAGAGTGACGCTGATTCAACCATGAGATTCTGTTAATGTCCTGGTATTAAATTTTCTTTCGATCTGTCGAGAAGCTCAGGGGCACTTGAAATACAAACTGGGGGTTTTACAACAGGAAGTCGTTCAGGAGAGTTTGCGCTTCTGGTAATCATCAGTAAAATTAGATAGGGCTTGTCTGGCCAAAAATCCATCGTGTTTTATTGTTTTATTTTAATCAGTAGGCCTATTGCATAGTTGGTTGTATTTTCAAAATTTTGTTTCATTAAGTTAATTGCCGCTTAGTCTGCTCTTAATCACATGGCATTGATCTCAGGTATTTTGCTCAGTGCTCTGATGTGTACCTATCCTTTAATGATTTTCTCTTTTTTATTTTATCACTAATTCATTACTTATTAAAAACTGAAAAAGAACAGATATGCAAATGTTTTGCCCGGGATTTTAGCAAATTAATATTCTGTTCAGTAGATTAAAACATTGAGATGTTTCAAAATTAGCTAACCTAATGACTGTATTCTTATTTTTTGTAGAGTTCTTACACTACAAATTTACAACTCGACAAAAACAACACGTCGTTTGTAAAGATTATATAACACCACCAATGCAGTATTACTCCTAGAGGGTTAAGACTTCTATCTTCCTATCATTTATTCCACGATTGCATATATATATATATAAATATTTAAATGAAAGATTTCCAAACAAATTTCCTACGCCTTTCTTCTCTCATTTCTCCTTCTGTCTTCGGTTTACAAATTTCATTCTCTTCGCCCCATATGTAAAAGTTGAAAAAAAAAAATGAAATGAAATGAAATAAAAATTGCTAATATAGTATTATATCTCACCGAGCAAGATGGACAGCTCTTACGATTCCAACCCTAAGTATTGTCCTTGATAAAACTACATCGGCAACTCCTCCTTCACCCCTTTCCACCCCCTACCCCCCCCACACACACACACACACAATACATTTTCTCTCACTGACGGACTCTCGTCCAGATCTGTGGGTCCACCGTCACAAATCTCTAAGGCAATGTCCTCTCTCTTTGTCCTGTGAACGCTTGCCACGCCCCCTAGGGACAGGCCCGTCCGTCTGTGTCTATATTGACGGGCGCGGGCGATGAAAAATTGATGAATTTAATAGAGAGCGAATGAACTTAGGCCTCTCTCGTGTTACTGAGCTAACCCTTTACGTCGGGCTGGCCATCTCTGTTTCTCTCGTTACGATCTCTCTAATACACTAACTTGTATTATTTCTCTCTGACATCTCTCACTGCTCTATCACTGTATATACATCCTTCATATCTGCCTGACTGTTTGTCTGTGTGTCAGTTTGTCTACCTCTCTTTCTCTCTCTCTCTCTCTCTCTCTCTCTCTCTCTCTCTCTCTCTCTCTCTCTCTCTCTCTCTCTCTCTATTTTTCTATTTCTGTTTTCATCAGGTGTTTCCTCCACCCTTCCTCCTACTCTTTATTTGTCCCTACTTATGCATATTTTTTTTTAAAATTCAAAACTAAAACAATTGATATAGCAACTCCGCTCACAAAGTTTCTTGTGCAAGTTTGTTTTCAAACACTAGTTATCACGCTGGTTGAGGTGAAAGGACATTAGAGGGCGCTGGAGACTGAAAGGGGTTTAGCCCTCGCCGTCTGATTGAAGTGACAAATACTCTTAACCCGGCTCTGCCAGCCTCATTTGGACACCCTAGGGTCTGATTTCTCGACGCTAACACACTTTGCGACGTCCCAAACGCCATTAGGGGACGTGAGCCAGGCGCGGAGCTAAGCCGGTTAAGCCTCCACCGTGCCGTCCCTTCCTCCCTCCTCCCTCCGTGCCAAGCTGTCCGTGTACCCCCCTCCCCTGCCAACATTTCCCTATGTCTCCCGACGCTTCCTGTGATGAATTATGCAGGCCCTAACGGCTTATTATTGTTTGTAAACGGATTAAAGGCCGGCCGTCTCGGGTGGCACCCGCTCACCTCCTGCGGCTCCTCTTGCTTTTAACTCGGAATGGGTAGAACTTTTTGTTGTTCTCTTGTTATAATTTTTAAAATTCCTTCTTGTTAATGTTCAAAGAGCAGAGGATCAGTCCACATAATTATGTGAAAAACAATTCAAATCAAACACCCCGATTCAATGGGTATGACGCAAGCTGTTTGATTCCTTTAATAACACTTCATGGGGGGAAAAGACATCGTAACTGGTTGTTCAGCAAAGCAAAGATACGCTTAGCCCTTTTAGTAAAGCTATGATAATTATAGCAGTGCTACGCTGAATTGTTTAGTAAAGCTTGGTATAGCAGTGCTACGCTGAATTGTTTAGTAAAGCTTTGGTATAGCAGTGCTACGCTGAATTGTTTAGTAAAGCTTTGGTATAGCAGTGCTACGCTGAATTGTTTAGTAAAGCTTTGGTATAGCAGTGCTACGCTGAATTGTTTAGTAAAGCTTTGGTATAGCAGTGCTACGCTGAATTGTTTAGTAAAGCTTTGGTATAGCAGTGCTACGCTGAGTTAGTAGTAAAGCTTTGGTATAGCAGTGCTACGCTGAATTGTTTAGTAAAGCTTTGGTATAGCAGTGCTACGCTGAATTGTTTAGTAAAGCTTTGGTATAGCAGTGCTACGCTGAATTGTTTAGTAAAGCTTTGGTATAGCAGTGCTACGCTGAATTGTTTAGTAAAGCTTTGGTATAGCAGTGCTACGCTAAATCGTTTTGTAAAGCTTTGGTATAGCAGTGCTACGCTG
>JAWDGP010006304.1:45000-102500 GCA_033675545.1 Elysia crispata | reverse complement strand
TATAAACTTCTCACTAACAATAGTTCTAAGTTTCACAAAAAATTAATTATTGTGTAATCAATGAAGCATTCTTGAGTCAATTTTTTATGATGAAAAAAAAAACAAACCAAAAAACAACCCAAAACAAAATGGAGAAATATCCACTAGGCCTGAATGATATGGTAACAAACAGATCGGTGTCATCGTAAATAATATTTTGATAAAATACATAATGGGCCATAAATCATTTCTATGGTGTATTGATGGAACTCCCACTAGCCCTAATTTTAACGAAAACTCATACACGTCTGCAAATTTATCAATATTAAAATAGAGAAATCTGCGCTATTGTGCCTACTAAATCTAATGTCAGTAAAAATTAAGCAAAATTAAAACAGCGAAATTTACAACATCATGAACTTAATGGATTTACTTTATTACGTCAGTTTCCGGTCTAGATACCACCAACCAACCGAATCCTGGTTTCCAAATCAAATATAATCTATACTTTCGTTCTCATAGTCTTCATTCAAACAATGAACATGTATAATATAATTTATATATGAATGTTGTGTGTGTGTGTGTGTGTATATATATATATTTATTCACAAAGTTTTTTTTGTTTTGTTTTTGATTAGCATGTGCTTAGTCAGAACAGTGCTCAACTTTTAAATTAAAGGAGCTTGAATAAATTAAGAAAAAGTCGAGATTATATATATTCGAATCCGCTATCATTAGCAAATGAAATAAAGGCCTCCAGTAAATGGGGTTTGAGTTTATGGCTCTGATAACATCAATCAATTTGTTCCAGATTTATTGCTTCTATGAAATTGACCAAATTTTCTCATGCATTTCATTTTGATAATAATTATTTTGAACAATTAAATCCAGATATTCGGTTCTGAAACCATGAATCCATAAGATCCATTGATCCAGTTCTGATTTCATTGTTCAACTAAATCTGGGCGACTCGATTTGACATCATCAGCGAACCGAACCAACAGAAATTATGATTCTAGTTCAAAGTAAACCCAACTTCTGGTTTAACCCCATCAGGAAGGTGTACCCAGATTTGTAGATGATATTACAATCTCCTAAGTGGATCCAATTTCCGAATGCGATATTACCAATCGAATCCTTCTCTTCCCAAATTTTCAAATTTCTCGAGCAAGCTTTTTGGTTTTAAAATCTTCAACCAACTGCACTGAGTTTTATGGTTTCGATATACCGATCAATTAGACCAAGACTTCGCGGTACCGTATCAACTAGAATTATTAACCGAAAACACCATATTTTTTAGTGCAGGTATTTTGTAATATACATATACCTTTTTAGGTTTCTGCCTGCAATAATTATTATAAGTTATAGACCCACGCTTTATGCACCTGACATTACTAACTACATGGATCAAAACTTCCGTTTCTGAAATCTTCAACTCACCACATGCAGCCTTTTGGTTCCAATGTTTTCTAAAATACTAACTTATATTTCTACTTCCGATTTTACCAATCATCGATAGTACCAAAATCACCAACGCACTGGAACCGATCCTCCGGTTCTGACATTGCAGATTGTTATAGTGACTGATCACCTTGTCTAGTGGCTTGATAAGATCTAGTGCCTACCCCCTATTCTCAAAATTACAAGTTTTATACTCATAATTGTCAAAAGAGAAGAAGATAATTAGACAAAATGATAGATGAAAAGCTACTCAGAGAACTAAAATGATACTCCGCTGTTTACATCGAGAAAAGCCACAATCTTTAACTTGTGTATTTTCTTTTGTTTTTGGAGTTTCTTCGTTGCACAATGTGGTACACCTATCAGTTCTGAAGTACATCAAATTTATGCAATAGCACTAGAAACAAATCGCTCTGTAAATTAGAATAATAAGTTAATTTCGTAAAATCCAAGTCTATTGAACGATCCTTTTAAACATGAATTCATTGTCAATAGATTTAAAGAATTGCCTCTGAAGTCCCACAATACCGTGCACCTTTAGGTACTTTTAGGGGGAGTTCATGACCTTGTAATAAGCGTTTAAATAGATTAAAAAAGTACAAAAATGGCTGATTTTCTATGTTAACACACCAAGTGCGCCTTTCTTTCTTAAACAGAACAAAAATCGTTCTTCCACTTAATTCACCACTCATTACAATGTTTGGAACATGATCGGGTAAGCCGATCCAGATCCCAATCCAACAGCCGACAACATCACACTGGAAGCAGCAAAACGCACTAAACTTGAGCACCGGTGCGCACTCTCTCTCCCCATCCCTTCTCCCTGTTCAGTTTTAATCGGATACAAGCGGACCAAATTGAATCCAACAGTCCCTAATCGAATTTAACCCGGGCCTGTTACTTCTCAGCCAATTTACTGCTGGTCTCTTTCTTGCTGCAGAACTTCTTAGAGAATTTCCTAAGACTGTCTCTCTGCCTATTATTTTCTAGTTTGAATATTCTTTTATGAAGTCATTTTGTACTCTTATTTTCGGAGCTGTTTTGTTTTAAATACCATTGACATCTGTCCTTCCCTGTTATCTCGAATCCTCTTTCATTGATCCGTAGCTGTGACTTTTGCACCGAGCCGAATCCCTTGCTACCCCCATCTATACTTGCAACCCTCCCCCCACCTCCCCACTTTCATCTTACACACACAAGCAGCGAGTTAATGTGCATTTTCTGCGTTAGATTGTGCAACATTGTCTTCTTCTGTGAATTTTTGAAAAATTTTTTATGTTTTTTATGTGATTATCATTTACGCTTAGCACAGGTTTGCTATTGCTTTCCATGCAAACTATCAAAATGGAGAAAGTTCATCGATAGCTTATCAATATATAAAATCTTTAGCGGCAGATTGACTGGGACTGGACTTAAAAATATTTAGAACCATCATTTCAAGAAAATATTTTCTTTCTCTCTCTTTCTTTTCTCTCTGATATTCTTACTTTAACATTCACCCCTGCGTCTCACTTCCCTTTAAATTTTGTTTCTTCTGTGAATCAATTCATAATAATTCTTCCGTTCATTTACCTGTTTCTTTTTGCGCCTCCTCAGCTTTCGGATTCCCGGATATGCGGTCCCAGAGATTCTGTTCAAAGCTTTCATGATGGATCCGGTTAGATTACGTGCACGCTAGATGTGAAGGGTTTCACCACTAAAGTCCATTTATTCTTTACATTTCTTGTTTGGAAGTGAAAACAGTGTGGTGTGCAGCAGAAAAAGACTTCTTTTTTTCCTTTTTTTTTTTTTTTTTTCATAATTTAGTTATGATCATAATATTAATAACAATTATAATAATAATAATAATAATAATAATAATAATAATAATAATAATAATAATAATAATAATAATGATGATGATGATGATGATAATAATAATAATAATAATAATAATAATAATAATAATAATAATAATAATAATAATAATAATAATAATAATAATAATAATAATAATAATAATAATAATAATTGTACTTATCTTGATTTAAAATTAACAAAAATAAAAAGATATATAAGGATAAAAACTTAATTTTTACTCTTTTTAACAACCTTTTAAATGGCCTGTGATGTATTTTGTCATGGAACCATTCTTGTATTTCCTTACATTCCTATCAGACTAGAGCAGAATGTAGAGCATATCTTGTGGCTGATGCAGGAATCCAAAGCCATGCATAGCAACAATAGCGTACAGCTTCAATAGAGACATGACCAATACATTCATCTTAGATGTAGCCTATACATTCATCACTAGCGTATACATTCATAAATTAGCTGTTGATATAGTCCATGATTCACTCCAGATATTAACATAAATGAACTTAAGATAAAATCACAACAGATGTAGGCCACATATTCGCAAAGAAATCACGCATAAATACACTGCAGAAATAGCCCCTTCACTCATTAGAGATTTAGCCCATAAATGTGCCTAAAGATAATCCGTTGTAGCTGTAGCTTTCATCTCTAGCACCGACATAACAAATACATTCGCTGCTAATACAGCTGTAAAATCCACCGCAGATATTATGCAGCACATATACTTGTAGGCTTAGCCCAAAATTAGTTGCATCTTTAATCCACCCTTTTTCATTAACCTCGTGGTCCAATCAAGTCTCTTACTTCAAGATTGACGAACAATTAGATTGAAATATCAGTAGAAATTTGTCAGTTGAATCTTATATTTTAATGTGTAGAAAAGCTTTCGTCACTCTTCCTTGTCTATCCTGTCGTTTACCCACATCAGGCTTTCTGGCGTCTTGCAAAATTAATAAAGATTTGAGAGGACTCAGTTGTGTTCACAAAATCAATCAGAATAATAAATTAATCATGTAAAATCCAAATCTATTCAAAGATACGTTTAAACATGTAATATCATTAAGGTAAAATTAATGGGCAGCTATAATGTCCGGTAATATGAGTTTAAAAAGACCTTTGGCTGATTTCCGATATTGTGGCCGTCTTCAAAATCTGCAGCATCAAGATCAAAGAGGACTCAATTAATGTTTTTTTGTTTTTTTTTTTAACAAGAAACGATTATAACCAGCTAAAAATATGTTGCAACTAGATCCGACCGGACTGAATTTTTTTTTTTTTTTTTACCAAGAGTCGATTGTGACCGTCTTCAAAATCTGCAGCATCAAGGCCTGAGAGGCCTTAGTTGCGTCCGCAAGAATCGATTGTGGTTTATATAGTCTGGCTTTTTTTAAGATCCGAAAGGACTCAGTTGTGTACTCAAGAATCGATTATGACCAGCTTCTAAATTTGCCGCATTTGGACTAAGGAGCCCGCCATTCTTATTTAAAGGGTCCCAAATAAATTTTTGGGAAAGGTAATCAACTTCGATAAAATATCAACGAAAGAACGCACTTTGTAAAGCTAACTTTATAAACTAATGTAATACATTCTTTACAAGCTGTAGACGTAATCTTTACGTTGAATAGATAACTAATATACTGAATGTGTAATCTATACAGGTGTATACAGAGTTAATCTCACGTATAGAGGTAATCTTTACCTCCTAAACACAATCATTTCGTTGAAGATATAGTCTAATTTATTCGTTGAGGACCCTTTCTTTACGTTGTGGACCTTTTTTTTTTACTTTGCACATTTTGTTTTTCAGCCACATAAGAATGAAAATAAGGGAGTTTAAAATCTTACATAACAAGGTGTTTGAGTAGTGCATACCTGGGATTATCGAGTTTTTTAAATGCTATTTAACCTCGACATTCGAAAATATTTCACCACATAGCTCTAGCACACATCATTTCCTCAGACGGACCTAACGCTCTACTTGGACAAGCTTAGGGGACGTAAACTAAATGGTAGTAGTCTCCAGTTAGCTGAATAACTCTCCGGAAATGGAAAACAAGTTCAGAAAATAGCCGCCTGGGGTCGGCAGCTACCAGCAGCAGACAACCACGGCGAGTTGGTATAATTCAATCAGAGCCATAACCGTTCTGACCCGATTAGAATGACCACCCGAAGCTGCCCTGATTATTATAGATATGATGCTCGGTAGCTAGGAAAGAAGGAATCGGTTAAATTATTCATTTCTCAATCGCCCACTAATCTAATCCGCTTGATAGTGTACAGGCTTGGCACTCGGGCGTCCACATACTGTGACATAATGGAATTTCTGCCCGGTGTGTCCCTGCGGGGTTGGCTGTCACTCTGCGGACGCTGTACCGGACATCAGTGTGGACCGTGGTCACTAGGAGCTGGCTCTGCCGGACATTAGGGGGTTGGGCTCGACGAGTTGGTGAGAACATGTAGGTGGTTGTTGGTAGAAATATCCACAATCGTTATGTTACGATTAGGTTAGTATGAGACCAAATTCAAGCAAAAACGGAATAATCGGATTTACATAAAATCGATTTCCTGTATGAATATTTCAATACACCTGCTGTGCACGGTAGACTTGATACTGTTTGTCTCGTCGTTCAGCTTGGAAAGGGAAGCCAGAAGTCTGTGCATAGAAAGATAGAGAGATACAGCTTATGTTAACTGGAACCGTTGGCGATAGTATTTTTTTTTTTAACTTTGATTTGGACCAACAAAAAATCTATAAAAGCTTTTTGATACCTTACTGAATACAAAAGATGAATGTTTCTTTCACAAATAGGGAAGTTTTTAGATTCATCCTGTATATTGTCTGAGATAGACAAAGACTCACAATTTAGAATAAAGAATAGATAAAGATATAGAACAAACTACCCTTTACCAACATATATATTTATATATATATATATATATATATATATATATATACACACACACACTCACACACACACACACACAGAGTACCCGGTTATGATAATAATGGAAGAAAGGCACAAAAAAGACGGGATCTACAAAGGTGAATTTCTTCTCCAAACTCCCTCCATCATCTGGGTTGTATATTGACGCCAAAAACTTTAGCTCCGCGTAATCTAGATATCTTAAAGACCAAACTCCGATGTGTCTGGAGACAATGAAATTAAAAAAAAAACCGGTTTGTCTAAACAGCCCCCCCCCCCAAAAAAAAAAAAAAAAAATTTTTATTCATCTAGAAATCATAATCTGGTTGTTTAAAACTCCTAAAGATCAATTAGTGATTGTTTAACACTGAAGGACAATTAATAGAAGGACTGAAAATTGCTATTTATGTTTAGTCTGAAAAATAAGTAAGCAGAACATCTGGTTGTCCAAAAACGCAGAAAAAACCCTATTAAAAAACAACAAAAAACAACCCCAAACAAAACATCTTGGCGATTTCAAAGAAGCGTAAAGAACAGTACATTATATACCATTACGTACTTGCCTAGCTAAGTCGAGCGACAAATCACTGTTTTTTCTATTATTTTAAAAAAATGTAAGTCGTTTATTCCATTTAGTGACAATGGCATAAAATGGTTATGTTAGCTTATACATAACTTATAGTACACAAATACTTAGTACAAAAAAAAAAAAAATAAACCTCGTCTAAAAATCACTGTTTGAATAGCCAAAATGGAGAATCTCTTGATAGAAATATGAAAACACGAAAACGGGTTGTCTAAAAAGAATGTAAGAATAAAACAACTAACGATCAAATTCTAATTGTCTTTGAATGGTATAACTTTTATGGTTAAGAAAACCCAGAGGATCAAATGTAGTTGCATAGAAACGCCAAGCATGACAATCTCCTACCCTCTAGAAACTTTAAAGAACAGATCATTGTTTTTTTTTTCTTCCCTAGAATCGAAAAAAAAAAGAAAGAAAGAAAAAAGAAACAGTTTCAAGGCAAATCTTTGGTTGCCCAGCAACGTAATAAAGAAGATTTATGGTTCTCTGGAAGGGCCAAAGTACAAAATTCTAATTGTCTAAAAGCCGAAGGATGCATCTCTGATTTTCTCGAACCTGCGAAGAATCAAGATCACGTTCATGTTATCTGGAAACGTCAAAAGAGAAATTTACGATTGCTCAGAAAAAGAAGAAACAAATATCTAGTTTCCCAGAGAGACAAGAAGGCAAATTTTTCATAGTTCAAAAACTCCAACTTAAAAAGAAACTTCATTTTTTTTTCAATCCTGGAAACGTCAAAACCTAGATCACTGGCAAGCAAAAGTACTAACCACAGGGTTTGTTTAGAAACGCCAAACGGTTAATCTGTGCTCTTCAGTAAGGATATTGTTTATTAATTACCAAGAAAATATTTGAGTTGTGATATAGAAAATAATTCAGTTTTAGCAATCTGGATTATAAATAAACGATGGGGCGAGTTCAGTAGCACTATACTTTTTTTTTCTAATTATTATTAATAATAATGGGACAGAACTTTCAGTAGCATTGTAGTCTTTTAATGAAGAAGAATACAGTGTAGTAATACTCTGGTTTATTTATTGGCAAGAGCAACATTATATATCATTTCGAGTCTGTATTATTTTTTTCAAAGATCAACCACTTAATGATTTATTTTATATAATTTTATCAAAAAGACATACTTCCGTTTATTTGATTTCAACAAATCAATTCGTAGTTTATTTTGTCTGTATCCATCTCTGACATTAATATGATGGAGACCATTTACTCAAGAGTAACAACCCATCACGCCTAATTAACAAGACCTGAACCAAATGTCATCTAGCTGTTTCCAGGCCGCTAGAGAAACACTTTTGTCTATAGAGTTAAAATTCGAAAATAAAACCACGCCTTTTAGAATTTAGCAATTTACAAATAAATATAAAGGTTTTGCGTCCAAAAACATCGTCTTTGTCAATTCTTGAAAATGTGATGTCGTTTGGGACCGTGAAGTGTTTTCAACACTCATGTGGAGTGATACAGACTGGATACATGCGCATACGTTCCACAGTTGAGCTAGCAGGTACACCCGCATGTAACCGTTTAGTGTGGAATGTAAAAATAAACCATTAAACACTTTTAAACGGACCGAATCCGACAAACAATGCCAAACAAAGCCAGTGATGTAAACGAGAAGCGTAAAAGTACAAGTGCGAAGGCAGTGCCTGGAATAGAAAACTATGAAGCGTTTAAGAGGCGTCAAACCTGCAAGTTCGAAATTAATATCATGATTATTTTATCAATTCCGAGAATATTGAACATATTGTCCGTTAATTAAAGTTCAGACACCCGAGCAATTTTAAGCTGTTTTGTGATGGATCAAAGCCTTCCAGTCATACAATGATTTTATTATTGTTCCCACTCACTCTGAGAGCTGGGACAGTTTGAAAGGTGTAAGGCGGAACAAGCTTTACTCCGAGAACCAATTACAGAGACAACTATTCTCACTGCAGATTCAATAGATGCAAGCAAAATTTGCCTAGCGCGAAAACTATGATCTCAGTCTTTTAACCAATGATACATGTTATCTGGCAAGGCGTGAATCTTTTGACCGATGAAATTATTTTCCAAAATTAATGTTTTGGATAATTTCAAATACTGTCCCGAGTGAATTGATAAATCAAGACAGGTGAGAACTGTTTGAGCTGTGGCGATCTGATAATTATAGCTGAAGGCTAGAATTGAGTGGGGAAGGGGCTATGTAACAAAAGATATGCTATAGTAATATAAGGTAGAATATGTTACTGAGGGGGAACAAGGTTGACTAGATTGCATCAGATTGAGGTAGACAGAGATAGAGTGAAACATACTCAAAGGCAGAATAAGGTATAGTATATTAAGACAAAATGGGGTAAAATAAGATATAGTGAGGTAAAACAAAGTTGAATGTCTTATACTTAGGTAAAAGGGATAGAATGAATAAAGCTGGGGTAAAAAGATGCAGCGCAATGTAATTATACCAACAGGTGCACTAAGATGGAAATGTCATGGAACAAAGTATAGAGAAGTAAAATGGGCTAGAAGAAGTCTCTCACAGTCGAAGTGAGTGAAACTAGAGTGATATAGGCTTGAATTACGTATTAAGGTAGATTAGATGAGGTACCGGTACATTAGAAGGATGCAGACTTAAGAGATGGAGGTAAAATTACTTATAACAGGGAGAGATATAGACCTACCAGGCTGAGGTAGACTAAAATAGATTAAATATAGAAGAAGGCTAGACTTGGAACATAAATGTAGACTAATGTAAACTAAACTGAGGTAGACTAGACCATGTCTTAGTCTTACTGAAATAAGTTAGATAAGAGTAAACGAGACTTGAATAGATTGAGATTGACTAGACTTCAGTAAAATGAGGCAGAATAGACCAGACGCTTGGGGAGATAAAAAATTGCTATGTAGACTAGGGGCAGTTTAGATTAAGATAGATTGATATAGACTGAGACTCTTATCTAAATCGACTGAGGTGGACTGAGACTCTTATCTAAATCGACTGAGGTAGACTGAGACTCTTATCTAAATCGACTGAGGTAGACTGAGACTCTTATCTAAATCGACTGAGGTAGACTGAGACTCTTATCTAAATCGACTGAGGTAGACTGAGACTCTTATCTAAATCCATTGAGATAGACTGAGACTCTTATCTAAATCGATTGAGATAGACTGAGACTCTTATCTAAATCGATTGAGATAGACTGAGACTCTTATCTAAATCGACTGAGATAGACTGAGACTCTTATCTAAATCGACTGAGGTAGACTGAGGTAGATCAATAATGTCACAGGCGGAGGTAAGCTTAAGTCGATTGATGTAATCTTGGCTGATTTAAACTAGAATGAGGTAGTCTAGACTTAGGTAAACCAGATTTAAGAAGACTGGAATCGACTATATTAAATAAGACAATAATTCTATAGATTACACTGAAGGAGTCTATACTTTGATTTTGATTTGGAGTATATTAAGGTATAATAATAGACCGTGAAGACTAACCTAACTAAGTATTGTCTAGATTAGAACAAGACAAAGCAGACTATGCGAGCCTTGTGATAAAAGCTCAATTATAATTCACACCTAACTGATGCCTGTTGTATCTGGTGGAGTGCAACAGCTTTTCCCCAGGTCTGACATGCACATGATATTACCACAATGGTGGCTTTTGTAACTTGTTATTAAGTACACAATGCCACAAACACCAACTAAGCTCCTCATTAGATTAGGTGTGAGAACTTTATTGGTAATGAAGTGACAGATAATATCGGTTTGGATCCTCTCAACGTTTCGCCAGGTTGCTCTTAGCAGCAAAGCATATCCTGGGTTTGCTTTAGGCTTTAGAAATTTATATGGACACGCAGCGGTGTTCGGGTCCAAAACTTGCCAAATCTTATCATGCTGCTCTTATTATTCGGTATGTCGGCAGGTGTTGGTTGGTTTCGAAATTCCGAGGTGAGGTTTGCTTCAAAGTGGTGCATGGAGGCTGGAGAACATTACAAAAGAAACAATTAGCGAGCCCCGCACACTCAGAATAACAGATGCATTGAGTGTCAAAATCTTTTGAAATATGCGGCATATTTGGCTATTCATGCAATCCAGCCCAGGCGACAGATTTTGTGATATAAATATTAGTGCAACTTTTTTGTCTAATATAATGAAAGTGAAACCGAGAACTTTTTTTTTTTTAAGATCATTTTTATAGTTTCTAAAGTGTCCAGGTACTTGTGCTTCATGCTTAGCTGTAAACTCAATATCTTTCAAAAAATTTCTTTCATTTGTATAGGTCTACTTAAAAGATGGAGTCAGATTCTTTGTTTTTACAAGCTCATTCTATAGACTTAAGAATGGCTCTCAATTATCATTTGGAGCGGATTTAATCTTTACCTTTGCTCCACAAAGAGTAGGGATTGTATCATCACTTTGTATCCTCACAAAGAAACACAAAGCGTTGTATTCATGTCATACGTCTTATGTTAAGAATGTGAAAGGACTTGGGCTTGTTTTGTGTCACCAAAGCGTTGCTGAGCTTCTGTAATTAACTCTCGTCTCGAATGAATCGACTCACCTGTATTCATTAAACCTATATGTAAATCATTTTTCAGAAATCCCACAAAAATGCGATTAAATATTCAAATCTTCATCTAATCAAAGTTTTCATTCAATAATATTCAAAAACATGGAATTCATGTATAAGTCATGAAATAGTACAAAATGGTTTAACCTAGATTATCGGTCAAGTTATTCGAAACTAATTCAATAGAACTCTTGGCCAGATAAGAAACTTCAAGGAAAATTTACAGTTCCATCTATCCAAGATTTGAACCTATAAAAGTCCATAGTGGAGGGACTAGTTCTTTCTTTACTAAAATACTTTGATTTTCCTGAAGAATCTTCTACGGTGATAATTAGAAACACTAGATCTAGTTTTGCATGTTTGTAACAACAAATACACGCAATAACAAAAAACAACATCTAAAAACAAAAACAAATAAAAAAACAAACAAACAAACAAAAACAATCATGATACTATACCTCCCTTTATTCTGACATTTTACAGCGTTAAATTTATATTTAAAATTTAAATAATTAATAGAATTTCAAACTTAAAAAAAGATAGATATTGTTTAGGCTTCTCCTCTGTAAAAGAAAACAAAACCTTTAGATCTGCAGTGCTGGAAGCACAATAACCGTTTTGTCGATACAACGATCGCTATTTCAAACTTGTATCGTTGGTCCTTTGTTAGCTGGAGAAATCGACAGATTGTAGTTTGACTGGCAAGACTGCAGATTGTTGTGTAGTCAGGTCTATTGTTGGGCAAGTCTGTAGATTGAACTTCTGGTCAAATCTCTTGGGTGGACAAATCTGTAGATTGTACTGGTGGTCCCATCTCTTGGGTGGGCAAGTTTGTAGATTGTACTGGTGGTCAAATCTCTTGGCTGGGCAAGCCTGTAGATTGTACTGGTAGTCATATCTCTTGGGTAGACAAGTCTGTAGATTGTACTAGTGGTCAAATCTCTTCGGTGGGCAAGTCTATAGATTGTACTGGTGATCATATCTCTTGGGTGGGCAAGTCTGTAGATTGTACTGGTGGTCAAATCTCTTGGGTGGGCAAGTCTGTAGATTGTACTGGTGGTCAAATCTCTTGGGTGGGCAAGCCTGTAGATTGTACTGGTGGTCAAATCTCTTGGGTGGGCAAGTCTGTAGATTGTACTGGTGGTCAAATGTCTTCGGTGGGCAAGTCTGTAGATTGTACTGGTGGTCAAATCTCTTGGGTGGGCAAGTCTGTAGATTGTACTGGTGGTCAAATCTCTTGGGTGGGCAAGTCTGTAGATTGTACTGGTGATCATATCTCTTGGGTGGGCAAGTCTGTAGATTGTACTGGTGATCATATCTCTCGGGTGGGCAAGTCTGTAGATTGTACTGGTGGTCAAATCTCTTGGGTGGGCAAGTCTGTAGATTGTACTGGTGGTCAAATCTCTTGGGTGGGCAAGTCTGTAGATTGTACTGGTGATCATATCTCTCGGGTGGGCAGTCTGTAGATTGTACTGGTGGTCAAGTCTCTTTCTTGGCAAGATTGCAGAAAGTTTTGTGGTAGGGTCTCTTGGGTGGGTAAACTTGTAAATTGTAATGACATTCACTTCTCTTCAAAAACAAGGTTAATAATTGAACTGGTGCCCATTACCCGTGAATCTATTGTTTGTAGACTTTTTTATATGGCTCAGCTAGTATACTGTTATACTAGTCACTTCCCTCTAACTGACACGCTTGAAATTTTTAAACCCAAAAGAAAGGCAGAAACACCACACTTGGAGGACAACTTGATAATTATAAAGGATCCAAAAGGACTTTAAATAATTTAGCCCTTGTAAATTGTAGTGGTAGTGTCTTTCCTCCTGTAGTGATAATCATTTCCCTTGGATGGGTAAGCTTATAAATTGTACTGGTAGTCACCACCACACTACGTACATTTGTACACTTACCTGAGCCAATTATCGTTTACCTTCTTAAGTCTACTCTTGTTCACTAACTTAAACCTGTTCTTGTTTACTTCTTAAATATAATGTGCTGAGAACCGAAGTCTATTCTTGACACCTACATAAGTATGATCTTGACACCTACATAAGTATGATCTTGACACCTACATAAGTATGTTCTTGACACCTACATAAGTATGATCTTGACACCTACATAAGTATGATCTTGACACCTACATAAGTATGATCTTGACACCTACATAAGTATGTTCTTGACACCTCCATAAGTATATCCTTTTCACTAAATAAGTCTATTTATCCATATTTAAGTTAATTTAATATTTTATCTTCCAAAGCCCACTATTGTTTATACTCTAAAGTCTTTAATTGCTAATAAACCCACATGTGCTCTTCTTGTCAATCCATTTAATTTTTTATCCCATAAACCTCGGTCTTAATATTTACCTACTGAAGTCGGTTCGTTCCATCTAGGCTCCCATAACTAAATGGTAAAAAACAAAAAAACAAAAAAAAAACAAACAAAAAAAAACAAAAAAAAAACAATCATAAACTAATCACTATGACGTCAGCTGTCGGCTGCAACTGAGACCCATCATACTCTCTGCCTCTTCATAGAGGGATACCTAGGATCGTTTTTTTTCTGTGAGAGCATATCTATGTCTTTTGCTTTTGGTTTACTCACATAAGTATATAGGCCTAGATCTCTATCATCTTTGTTTGGAAATAAGATTTACGTCATGAAAAGGGAAAACAGCTATATCGGCCTGTAAAACCCGGGCGGACAATTCATTAAAAGGTCTCGGAATTTGCTTGCGAAAAGAATCCGTCTGCCAGGTCCTGTTCTTGGCTTGACGACTGCTTCTGTCAGACGGCCACCATCTCTACGGAAAACTTAGGAGACGAAAAACCGAGCAAAGGTCGCAACAGGCGCCAAATGTTACGCCTGTGCGGTGACCTCAGGGCACGTAGATCTATGACCTCGTGCGACACTACCCCCACACAGATCGCGCGACGCGGTTAGGCATGCTAAATTTAAGGAAAATGTCGCCATCTCTATACTTCCTTGTCGTCGCCTCTATACCCTTCTCCCGCCCCTTTTCCTTATGTTTCAATCAATTGCGCGCAAGGGAAGGATAGGAGTTGGTGAGTGACATTAGCCCCGCCCCTCTCGATCACTGATTGGCTGAGGCGGCCCTCAGTCGCCTGCCGCAGATATGTCTCGAGAGGCTGAATACAATCTGATTAATTGAGATTTGGTCGTTGGCAAACTGAATTACCACAAGAGGAGAGGGAGAGAAGAGGCAAGGAGGAGCGATTTTCAGATCTACGCACAACACAACAGCTGCAGGATTCTGAGTGATCAAACTGGAGATAGGGGTTTTAAAAAAAAAAAAAAAATTATAGATGTAGATCTAGTACCATCAAATCTCCTCAAGCACTCTGTATCTCTCTATGCGCTCTCAATTTCGTTCTTGCACCCACAAATCCTTGATTTCTCTTTGCCATCTTATCATAATCATATTATCTTATTATTATCTGTCTGTCTTTCTGTCTGTCTGTCTGTCTCTCTCCCCCTCTCTGTTTGCCTGTCTGCCCCTTCTTTGTTTTTCTAAGGTTCTTCCTCTATTTGTATCTTTCCCATATCCATCTTTTCTTCCCCCTCTTATCCGCTTTTTTGCCTCTCTCTCTCTCTCTCTCTCTCTCTCTCTCTCTCTCTCTCTCTCTCTCTCTCTCTCTCTCTCTCTCTCTTCCCCGACTCTCTTCGTTCTTCTGTCCTTCTGTCTTGTTAACCGTCTCCGTATTCCTCTTCTTCACAAATTATTACCTCATATTCTTACTCATTCTTTGTGCACCTTCTTTCTGTCACCATCTTCCCTTTTCTTATCCTTTCTTCATCTACTACATTTCATTCTTGCCCCTTTTTTATTGCTCTGGTATACCTCGTGTAATATCTTCCTTCTCTATTCCCCACCTTCTCTCCCCTCTGTCTCATGTGACCCTAGTGTAATCACATCCGTCTCGAGATATGCTGGTTCTGGCTTGTTCATCTGCACCTGACGGGGGCTAAAATAGTGTGTGCGTTGTATCAACATAATCTTTCGCTCTCAGTTTCTCCCCAGCCCCCTTCTTAGAAATCCCTCTTCCATACACTCCCTCCCCATCCCTTTTTTTTTGTTCTCAAATTTCTTACGCGTCTCTCTTTCCCTTTCACTCACGTCTGCTATTGCTAAAATCTCCTCTATCACTCTTGCCGTTAGAGACCTTTCCATTCCACCCACCCCCCCTTTCCCCCCCCCCCCCCCCCCCCCACTCAACCCGAACATGAAAATCTGCCATCAGCTCCCCTTCCTCTAGCTCACCCTTTGCCGTCTGGTCGAACCACCCTCCTCCCCCTCCGCACACCGCTCACCCTGCCTGCTGCCAGAGGGCGAGTGAACGACTCACAGTGCTGGACGCCCGACTTCTGACGTCGCCCGTCCCCAAGCCTGGCTGTTTTTGTGTGATTGTTAAACGCCGATATTCGCAGATCAGATCGGAGATGTCCTCACCACAGGCCGAGTGGGAAGAACAGATTTGTTTCCACAGGCTTAGAGCATAGTTTTTTTGTTTGTTTTGAAGACGCTTGGTCTAAGGATAGAGTTTAGAGCCAAATTGTTCTCTCCTTATAGAGTATGTTTTTAGAGTTAAAGCTTGTGTTGTCCTTACTAATAGGTTTCTCGTTCATGCTAGTCGTTTAGTGCAAAAACAGAATATCGCGTATTCAGGCATATTGCGGCACTTTAAGAATTGAACCAGCTAGCGACTCCACCCGCTTACGACGACATCAACTTCTACATGCAGACAAACTGAAAAACAGTCGTCATGGAATCCGCTTGGCCTCAAAACTCCAGCAATTCTGGACTAGGTGTAACACGAGTTCTGTTACAACGTGGATAACTCTAGAGATTTGAGACTTGCACAGTTTTACCACTAGATGATAAATGTTTTCATTGATTTCTTAGACCCTGAGTAAGGAGCCCAGTGAAACAAATAAAGTCTTGGTCAGGTCTTATATCGAGCTTCAGATGGCTGAGCTTTGTGTTACTTTGGTAAATCTGAGATAGGTCATTAATTGGACTCAGTAGATTATTAAGAATTTTTTAAACGATTGTTCGTCTTGATGCTAACAAAAAATTCAACAAGAGACAAGCGGGAGTTTTTTCCGGCTCCGATACTGAGTTTTATACTTAAAGACCAAAAGAATAACTTATAGATTGCACTAAATGACATACAGACATTATACTTGAGGATTAGAGAGTGACATTCCCGGTGTGAGAAAAACAAGCGACAGAGTTAAATGTCTTTTAAACTGTCTCGCCAATCTGCTCTTTGTAAGTCAATTCCGTTTGCCGTCGGGAAACCGCAGTCTTATTTGAGCTTTACCTCTCATAACAGACTGGTGTAAATTATATTAAATCAAGAACTTAAGTGGAACTCATAATCAACAAGGAAAAGAAGAAGAGAGAAGAGAGAAAACCACTTCAGATTGAAGCCGGTCAATTGTCGTCGCAAAACTGACAGCAAAAACAACGCGATCGGACAGACAGGGGCGTTCCTCAAACTCACAAGTAAGTTTTTACTATACAGGCGTTACCCCCAAATATATTAATGCCACAGGTAAAGTTTAACTAGACATATTCCACCCACAAAATACTACTTTCATTAACTTGTAAGATTTTACATGTATTAAGGCAAATACTATCCCAAAATATTAACTCCTTAAGAAGTTTATATTGGGCAAGCTCGACCTTCAAATTTTATGGCATGCCTATGAGAGCTTCATAAATGTTAACTCTGCATATAAGCTTATACTAGGTAGGAGCGACCGTCAAATGTTAACTTCACAGACAAGTTTACTAAAGGTACAGATTTGAAGTCTGCAGATAAGCTTACACTTGATATAGGACTTATGGGGTGATCCCATACTGTTAACTGTGCAGGTGACTTAAGAACATGTAGAAAGCAACGCTCAAATATTCAATAACTCCACAGGTAACCAACGTATTAGTTGGGATTGGCACCCCCTGACATTTTTCACGGACACAAAGTATACGGTTTAAATAAAACAAAAAAAAAACAAAAAACAAAAAACAAAACAAAACCGCGCGGGGTTAGGTTAAAAAATCAACCTTTAAAAAACAAAAAAACAGAATACATAGAGAGTACAAAAAAAAGTCCAGTAAAGTTTGTTAATTACTCGGAGAAGCTTTAATTCTAACAATGTATACATTTGGCTGTTTTTTTTTCTTCCTTTTTTATATATTTAGAACAAAGCTTATGAAATTGTTTTCACACAATAGAAAGACATCATTAGTTTATTATTTTTGTTCAGCTTCCTAGTGCATTACAATTATTTAGCACAAAGTAATTAAGGGACGTTTGAAGTAATCTAATGGCTTTTAATATCATGCTTTTTTCCATTAATTTTAATCATACTTATATTTTCATTAAGAAAATTGTCTAAAAGTCTACAGAGCCTATCCCGTTGTCGAACTTTTTTTTGGTCGAACTTTTAATTCGATCAAAGCTGAATACGTGCTCATAAAAACAGAAACATTTTATTTTTGTTTTTATTTAAGTTGAACTCTTAAACATTCATGAATACTGTTAAGTTTGAAGAAAATTTTTTTAAACACTTTTTTTTGCCTATGCTTTTAAACCTCCTATTAAGGCGTCAGTATACATTATTTCATTTGATGACGTCACATATTTGTTATACCAGTAGAGCAATAAAATGCAGTACAGTTGCTGAGTTCACGCTGAAAGGAAATTCACTTCCCAATATAGCGTTTGTATCGAACACCAAAATGTTAGGAAGAAGAGACTAAACAAATATATAAAAAAAGAATGAAATAACAGTAATGACCGCTGCGTTGGTCTCATCGCCTTAGATCCTTCATGTGATGAGTGTGACAGCATGTGAGCTGTGGAGAACCAATGATCGACTTGTTAGAGCCTCTTACGTCAGTAATAAACAGCAATGTACACGTTTATCAAATTAAGGTTTTAATTTATCGTTAATTGTGTACACTCTGCTTTAAGCTTCTTAGAAAGAAAGCAGTGATAAGATTAAATATAAACATTTAACTGGCTCTTGAAAAATTATGGCACAACCTTCGGCAGCTGCCCAAGAAAGATGAGATTTAAAAACGTTGAGCAAAGAAAGTTAAAAAAAACAACAACATAAAAAAACAAACAAAAAAAACCAAAAAAACCCATCGTATTTCTTATCAAATAAAAAAAATGAAATTAAGAGGAAAAAAAAACAAAGAACAAATATTCATTAAAGTGTTCTATATAAAATTGTTGTTAGGGGCAAGCCGATGTCCAAGAAAAGATTAAGATTAAAATTTGGAGGGAAACAAAAAGATTTAGCGTCTGATTTTATTTAGTGTCATATTGATTTCCATATAGAAAACCTGTGAGTTTAGGTGCGCATTAAATTTTGATCAGGAGATTAATTCGCTCCATCCATTTTAAAGATGTTTCTCAATTAGTCGTGGGGCAACTAAACCTGCACTAAGCTGTCCCTTGTTAAGGTAGACAAGACAAGTTATACAGTCACAAAGCAGTATCAGTCTGAGGCGTGCTATCCTGTCGCCTTTATAGAACTAGCTGGAGGAAAATACAAAGAAAAGCAACCCATATGTTTATTTATTCACAAAGTATTGTTTAAGAATTGCATTTGGATCACTGTTCACCCTCAAACAGCACTTAACTCTAACCCTAACGCAGTCAATTCGTCACCACACATATTTATCCACCACACCTTTTCGGATGAAAAAGAAAATGTCCAAACTTATTCACCTTTGCTGAATCATCAAAATGTCTTTCAATTGATCCAAAGATCCAGATGAAATTTGTCATAGTTTTATGATAAATGAAAGCACCTTGGAATCTACTTATTTTGCAGCACCCCCCCCCCCCCAAAAAAAAAAAAAAAAAAAAAAAAATAATGATAATATGAAAATAGCCTTACAGTAACATATAATAATAATAATAATAATAATAATAATAATAATAATAATAATAATAATAATAATAATAATAATAATAATAATAATAATAATAATAATAATAATAATAATAATAATATTAATATTAATAATAATAATGATGATGATGATGATGATGACGACGATGATGATGATGATGATGCTGATGATGATAATAATAATGATAATAATAATAATAATAATAATAATAATAATAATAATAATAATAATAATAATAATAATAATAATAATAATAATAATAATAATAACAATTATAATTAATGGGAAATTATGAGACGGCCGGAGGGAATCATTGGATGGTCACGGAGAGTCATAGAAAGTAACGCGAGTCATGAAAGTTCATGGGAGTCAAAGACATTCTTGGGATATCATGATAGTTATGGGGATTAATGAGATGGCATGAGGTGTCATGAAGCTGTCCATGGAATCATGGGCTATCATGGGTTTTCATGATAAATCATTGACAGGTCATTAGGTGTTTGTGAGGAGTGACCGTTGGGTCATGGGAAGTTCTTGCGTGTTGATGTGGTGATCATGAGATAATCATGGGATGAGCATGGCATGAGCATAGGAAATAATGTAATAATCATGGAGGTAATCATAGAAAATGATGCGGAGTATAATATTTGAGTCTTGGTTATCTTGGTTTGCTATGGAAAATCATGGGATGTCATGAGACTTTTTATGGATTAACGACATGTGATACAATTATAATGAATTGATCATAAAAAGTCATGAGCATTGGTTTTAGGGAGTTATGAGTTGTCTTGGTGAAATTATTTGCAGATCATACGGCGACCTTTGGGAGTGATCTGCTGAGCAATTGGAGCCATTGACTGCATAGGGAAACCACATGATGTCATGCGCTAATCATAGGTAGATTGCTAATCTGGAATGTCATCAGTGAATGATGGGATGTCATTAGGTAGCTTAGATTGCCATGCAAAATGATGAGTTGTCACAGGGTACCATGCGATGGTCATTGGGAGTCATAGGCGGTCAAAAGAATTTATAAGCTGGTCATAGGTGGCACGAGATAGTAATGGGTGATATAGGATGCCACAGCTGTTTACATAGATTTACTACCTATTAATATTAATTAATGAGCTATCATGGATAGCCATGGATAGCCATAGGTGATATGGGGTGTCAAAGGTGTTCACATCGATCCATAACCTGTTAATGGGGTAATCATAGATTGTGATACGGATCATAAGCTGACCATAGGATAATCATGAGGGATCATGGTGAACCATTGATTGGTGATGGCTATCGTAAGGACTGATCAAAACTGATGGTCCTCGGAAACTCATTTGCTGCTCAAAAGAGCCATGGAGTGTCACGGACTGACCATGACATTTACATGAGATAGTCATGGGATACAGAGTATGAGGGGATAACTTTTGTCATTTGGCGATTCTGAGAATGATCTTTGAGTTGTGACTTACTGGCCGTTGGTGAGTTAAAAACGGTTGCCTACGGAGTCGTGTTTGGGTAGACATTGAATGGCGATCGAGAGATAATGGGAGTCATGAGTTGTCTTGGACAGTCTTGCGGTGGTTTGTAACGTTAGATCTGCTAAGCTCATATCTCTTCTCGGCTACACTTCTGTACCAGAGAGCTTTGATGGTAAAGGCGGAACTAAAAAAACTTTCTTTCCAGTTTGATATAACTATCGTTCTCTGCCATAAGTTTGACCGACATCAAGACTAGTGATTTTTGGTTCACTCAGTTTAAAACGAATGATGAAAATATTTTCTAGTGCTTGTATTGCTTTTACTTCAAAATACTATTTTAAAAACTATGTAAAGCTTTGGGTAGATGGCTATTGACAAGGAACATTCGAATCTAATAAAACTAATATTTAATGAAGTATATTAAGTGGGACATTTTCTTTTTCACATTCAGAATAAACATATATCGTCGTTCTTTTCGATATTTACAATAGTGCAAAAAGGAGCCATCGGGGACAGAAAAGTTGTTCCCCTTGGCGGTGTTGGATTACCCGCCCTTGTCTTCTCAGATCTCGCTCAGGTCTCTTGAACTGAACGAGATTCCCAGTTGGTTTCCGAACACTAATAACCACTAATAGATTTAATCCTTGTTATCCTGCCCCGCTCTCCCCGCTTAATGTCATCGAAAGGATAAAAAACAAACAAACAAACAAAAAACCTTAACAAACAAACTCCATTTTAATGAATTATTCCGGCTGTGTGTATCATGTTTATGTGCTTCAAAACAAGATACGCCCGCTTTCGTTTCTTAACTGAATGAAAATAATAGAAGCGCCGTACGGTACTGTTGAAAGAAGAAGACAATGGTATTGTTAAAGTGTTCAGAATTCTAAGGTTTATCTATAAATCTTTCATTTGCTGATAACTTCTCAAGGCAAAGAGAGAACGGCCGATGCTAATTGTACCGCTGGGATATGACCAAACTTTGTGAAGACTGTTTAAAAGCATACTATCGAGAGAGTTACTTGTATAATGACATAGAATTTAGATACGAAACATGATCCTCTACAGAAAGCAAAACTAGTGTCCTCGATTAACAGCAATCAGGGAACCAGAGAGTAATGAAGTTGTCTCCCTTAGCGGGTCGCATCCTAACATTTCATTGAAAAGTTTCTGTTGTCTTTTATTTTCAGAATAGCTCAACAAAGTATTCAATAAAACCATATAAGGTTTATCGCTGGCTAATGCGACTTTCCCAGTTTCGTCCAGAGCACACATTTTTCATTTCATATGCTCTGCACATTTTGGTCATGACTTATATTTTAAAAATCTATAGAATGAAGAATCTTTGCAGATATAATAGTTATTTCATCAATCTTTTCAATTTTTTTTCCAAAAAACAAACAAACAAACAAAAAAAAAAGAGACAAACCAAAAAAAACAAAAAAACAACAAAAAACAAACAACAAACAAAACAAACAAGCAAACAGACAAATCAAAACCAAAACCAAAACGAAACCAAATTACCTTAACAAAATGATTTGTCAATTTGGTCTGGATTGTAATCATTACGGTTATTCAAAAGACATTAATATTTTTTCTTTCTTTGTTTTATTTTGCTTATCTTCGTGGTACAAATTGATCTAAAATATCCCTCCCCCCTCCCCTTCTTCCCCCATCTCATATCAGGATAGATTTTTTTCTTCAAATATGATACTTTTTCCCTGAACAAAGTCCTTTTCAAATTAAATTAAGAATTATATTTAAACTTCCGCCTTCTGTGACCATTACCCTTCAAGTTTTGTTCAACCAACCACTTTATATAAATTAATGGGAAGTTCCCACCTAGACGAGTGCAAGTGATATGATTTCCTTATTCAAGACCACATTCTATTGGGCCACTTGCCATTATAGTTTGTGGACTTTATGTCTTGGGTTCGATCTACCCCTATCTCTATAATTTTAGTTTGTATATTTGTCTACTCCCTCAGTCTATGGCATGAAACAACTTTAGTCCATGGCTTGCTGAAGTATTTCTGTGCCACAAAGTTGGTCATTTTGTTTTCGCAGAGGAGTATAGTAAACTATAAAAGTTTGCTCTATGATTTTTCAAAATATTGTATAGTGAGTTATGCCAAAAGGTTGGTCTATGCTTTTCCCAACTATTGTATAATGAGTTATGCAAAAAGGTTGGTCTGTGGTTTTTGAATATTGTATAGTCAGCTTTGCCAAAAGTTTGGTCTATGGTTTTGCGCGAAATTTTACAGTGAGCAATGCCAAAAGTTTGGTCTATGGTTTCCCGCAATATTTGCATAGTGAGCTATGCCTCAAGTTTGATCTATATCATTATTCTACGGTTTTCCACAATATTTCCACAGTCAGCAATACCAAAAGGTTGGTCCATGGTTTCTGCAGTATTGTATAGTGAGCTGTGCCAAAAGGTTCGTCTACAGATTTCCGCAATATTATATAACAAGCTATACTAAAAGTTTGATCTATGGTTTTCCGCTATATTGTATAGTGAGCTTCGCCATAAATTTGCTCTAAGGTTTTCCGCATTGTTGTATTGTCAGCTATGCCACAAGTATGATGATTCCTCTCCCCCCCCCCGGCAATATTGTTAAATGAGATATACCATAAGTTTGACCACTTTTTCCTGCAGAATTGCATAGAGAGCCATATTAGACTTGTTATCCAAGGTATCACGCCACTAATGTATAATGAGCGATGTTAAAACTTTTGTCCCATTTCTTTTAACTCTCAACATTTTCTATAGCTGTAGTTAGTTAAGTCTCAAAATGGGATCATGATTTCTCCTCAACATGATATAAAGAGCATTGTTACAACTTTGGTCTAATGTATCACCTCACCAATGTATGCTCAGCAGTGTCACAAGTTTGGCACCATCGTTAAACCTTACTATTATAGAGCTAGTTAAATTAAAAGTTATTCCGTCGTTTCAGAAATACACTAATAAATTTTTATAAAAGTTTGGTTTATTTTTTCAACATTCCTCGATGAAAATATGACATAAATTTAAACCATTTTTTCAACGCGCTAAAAAGAATAAGTGAATTGCATTAAAGTTTGTGACTACAACACCAACCTAAATGAAACACAATTATGACTTTAGCCTTCTGTTTCAAAAATTATAATGAAATGTGGTACAAGTTAAACCCATATTTACAACGTCATACTGGATATCCAGCTCTCGTTTCTTCTTGTCTCATTTATTTTCATTTCGTTGCCCGAAATAATCATGTTTTGAAGTTATAAGTAAAATTAAACGAAATCAATAATGTTTCTTTATCGAAGGATCAGAAATAAGTAAAGCTGAGATCGAGAATTTCAGTGATCAACATCCTCCATAACCCACTAATTCTATCTTCAATTTTCCCTTTAAAAAAACTGAAAGAACATAAAGTAATAGGGAAGCAAATGTATCCAATAATCGAGTAACAAATCTTTCTCTGCTCTTCCACCAGGTAAAGCTAATCAGTAGAGACAGGAGCAGCGGAACCTTCTGGTCGTGCTGATAGCGAGCTGCGGCCATGTTCTGCTTCCACTGTCCACCCAGCTTTCACCCCAGTGGCCGGTCTCTGGCGCTGGACTACCCGTGTCCATCCCACCCGACCTGTAAGTGATGTGGAGTCAGTATTAAGATAGAAGTGCTGCGTATAGAACTAGAACATAGAAATTGCTGTATACTTATTACCAGCCAAAAGCATGAGGTATTTTTTTCATAGAAAAATTTTTCTCCGATCTAAAAGTGATGTCCACCCACATTAACATATCATTTTCTATGTAAAGGATATAACAGTTATGACGATTTCTTATGCTCAGCTTATAATATGATGCATTTTAGTGAAAGCAAGATATAGACATCACTTCGACATTTTAGTGGTTTCCAGCAATAACTATGATACATTTTTGTATCTAAACCTTAATTTAGGCATTTCGATATCCAGCTATAACTATGATATATTTCGGCATATATACATGATTTAAAAAACTTCTATATTCTGCTCATGCCCTACTGAAAATAATTTATATTAGATAAAACCTTAACACTCTTATGATGCTAAGATCGACATAAATCGATTATTATAGTTCTAAGGGATAGGATATAAAGCTACCGCAATAAACAGCTAAAATGGAACTGTCAGTATGAAATGTTTAAATGTAGAAACTAACACAATTTGTTGATGTCCAGCTAAAACCATTAATATAATTTGCTATTACCTAGTGTGTTGAAAATCTCACGTTCTGACGATGTTTACACAAAATTATTCTCTCGCTCTTTCATTGGTTCTTACTCTCTCTCTCTCTCTCTCTCTCTTTCTCCTTCTTTGCCCCCCTTTTCTCTGATTCTCTCATTCTCTCAGGACCCTCCTCCCACCGCTGTGTACTTTTCTCTAATTTCTTAAATTATTATGTGCGTCTCTACCACTTTCGCTCTTTTCTGTTTTCCATTCATTGTAATTTCACTCTAACCTTTTCTCTTTCATATGTTTCTGATGCTATTACTGTTTGTCCTAGCGTGATTATCTTCCACCGTTAGTCTATTACAGTTTCTGTCTCTAGCTGTCTACCCATCTTTTTTTCAGTATCCATATTATCTGTCTACTTGTCTGTCTCTCTGACTGCTAATCTCTATGTGCTTGACCAGTTTATCCACCACGTTCCGTTTGTCTGTTCGGCCACCAGACAGCCTTATTCCACACCTTAAACTGGCTCTTAAAACACGGAAAAAAAACAATAACAAACCCTTGTCCCAAAGATTGATATCAGTATTACCTCGATCTTCCCTCAGCGCCCCCCCCCCCCTTTTTCCTCCCTTTTCCTGATTGTCTGTTTCTTCCCGAGTCACCTCGCCGTTAGAGGCATATTTCCCCCACTCAACGACCATTATTGGATACCTAAGACCGTTTCAAAGGAAAGGAACTCGACAGAGACCATAATTGGAGCTAAGTTGATTAAGCTGAGGAAAGTGGTCGCTAGGAAAGCGGCCTAGAGCCACAAGAGCTGCTAGAGCGGCCGCACCACGGCGGTTTGGCTCGACTGTCCAGACCTCTCCGTTGCCACCGTCTGATAATTGAATCGTCAGGCGATTATTGGTCTCGGGTCTTAGATCAAGATCTGATCTTTGCCGGAGTCTGACTCTCCACTTCTCCAGCCCCGACCATCGTGCTTAGCTGTGTCAAGCCCCCGAGATCATGCCGCCCACCTTCCGTGCCACGAGTGGAAAATCTTTGCTTTCTGGGTTGACATGTTTTTATTTTATATGATTACATTTTTGTACTGCATTTAATTTTTACTCTCCGTGGCGTTTTGTCAGGCCACCGTGCGAGCTTGACATGAAACTATTAAAGAATTATTTTATTCCTTTTAGAGTATCGCAATTACAAAGTTCGCTCCTTATCAAGGTATTTTAGAAACGGCACTTGAACTTTAACCTCTAACCTTGCTATTTCCAGATCCGGGTTACGGCCTTCACGCAGACCTTCAAGATGAAGCTTTCGCTCGCCGGAAGCAGCGCAGAAACAGGACAACCTTCACGCTACAACAGGTAGATCTAGGCTTGTTCCTGTCACAGACATTAGTGTATTATGTCCTTGTTACTACTCTTCTATGTCTATCTACTCCTCCTCCTTCTTCTTCTCCCATAACGAGCTTCTCCCGACTTGCCCTTTTTTTTTCTCTCGCAACATTTTGTGGTGTTTCTTTGAGACCATTGCCATATGATTAATTGAGAGGAAACAGTTTTTTCCTTCCCCCCCCTTTTTTCCTATTTTTTTGGTGTTGTGTGTATGTATGTATGAGAGAGAGCGTGGGTGGGTGGGTGAGTGATTTGAGAGATTAGGAGAGAGAATGGAGTTGAATATAATTCTCACTGCACTCTCACGTTCTATACAATCTCTTGAAGCCCTTGTATAATTTTGTAGAAGGGACTACTTTCAATTCTGGTATCATTATGTGGTGCGGCTTGTTTTGGATCAATTTTTTTTATTTTGTGTGGAGTTTGTTCATTGCTAGTGTGTCTTTTAGCGTAAACTGACCAGTCGCTGGTGGTTTGCAGTTTATGATGATTTTTTCAATTCTAGCGTTCTTTAACTCTTTTGACTCAGGGTGATGTTTTCTTAAAATATAGATCATATTCAACTTTATTGTTGCTGTGTAGTGAAGACTGGGATCAGAATTGGACTTATTTTTTGTGTAGAATATGTTCAGTCAGTGCCGATACTTTGTTGTCTAGACTATGTTCAATTCTGATGTTATTCGATCCGAAAAAAAAAGTGAGTTTATTCAATCGTGGTATTTTACAGTGTGGAGTTTTGTCAGTTTGGCTGTCATCTTGAAGTTCAAACTGTTTTTTTTTTTTATTTCAGATGTTTTTTTTTTAGTAGAGATTGTATTGACTACGTGTTTTTTTCACTCAGTATAAATTTCGTTCGGTTCTGATGTCATGATATGAAGCATCCTGTGTTCAGTCGATGTTACATCTTGTAAAATAGATTGTGTTCAGTTCCTGTGTTATCTTGTAGCGCATACCACGTTCAGTTCTTTTATTATACATTGTAGCGCTGATCGTATTCAGTTGTGGGTTACTCAAAGAGTAAGCTGTCTCCAGTTTGTGAAGTTATTTTGTAATGTATACTCTTGGCATTATCCTCTAGAGTAGACTGAGGTTCTTTTTTTCTCTTGTATCTAGACTGTATTCACAATTCCTGGTGTTATCTTGTAGATCAAACTGTGTTCAGTCCTGGTAATTTGTGGTATACAGTGCGTTCAGTTTTAGGACTATTTTGTAGTGTGGATCGTTAGGGTTGCAGGTGCTTTTGTCATTTAGTTTTATCTTTTATTGAGATTGTAGGTTTGGCGTTGCTTTAAGTTCAGTCTTACCGGTTAGTGGTGAAAAGATAAGATTTCAATAGATGAATTTTTAGCTTGCGTTGTCAATAGACAATATACCTCTTGATAAGTATTTTGTCTAGCCTTCTTTTATTAATCTGGAATCTAATTTAAGAGCAATTTGCTCTTCTAGTCCTGATTATTTTATTGCCATTCTGACATCACAGGGACACTTTAAATTAGGGCTTTATAAGATTTCTAGGCAATCTTATACTAGGGAAGCAAGTTCAGTGAAGCCTTGTTTCTGTTATGGACTATCAAAGTTTGCAGGAGGATGTTGTAGATCTACCTAGCCTTGTTTCATGAGAGGACAAACATTACCTCGGGGGCTGAGCGAAATATTTTTCACCGATCCTCTACTGCCTTGGTCAGACCGGATCCCTTGAGATCAGATCTAGGATCGGTCCAGTCCACTCTATGTCCTTAAATATTTCATGACCGGGGGTAGAGAGGAGGCGGTCAAAAACACGGGTCAAATCTAATTCCGCCGGGTTAATCGCATTGCGGTGCGAGTGAAGAACGCCTGGCGTGACAACCCGCAGCGCACCTGCAGCCGTTAATGGAGGTGAGCAGATTAGAGCGTCGCACCGCTCACGTTGGTGGAGAGAGAGGGTTAATAGTGGGCTGGTGTGGCAATTTATGATGATGATGATGGTGAGGATAGTGAGGGTGGTAGCCGTGGTGGTGGTAATGATGATGATGATGATGACGATGATGATGATGATAATGATGACGATGATGATGAAGAGGAGAAAAAAAAAAGGCGAGAAGGAGGACGTCGAGGAAAGAAAGAACAGTGAAGTGGTGTTGAAACGCAACATGGAAACTAAATTGATGAAGATGGTGATGTAGATGAGCAGAAGAAAAAGAAAGAAAAAGACCAAGATCGGGATGAGAATGAAGAAGAAGAAAAAAGGAGACCGAAGAAATAGAAAAGACGAGTGAGGAAAGAGTGTGGATGAAAAAGGAAAAGATAAAGAAAGAGGACATGAACAGAAAAGTGCATCATTCTATGAGTCACTAAGAATATTGAAAACATTGCAAGCTCCGAACAAACAAAAGACTTTGCTTGCTGCTCGGGAGAGGAATCCAAGTCTCTCTAGACATTCCGAATAGCACCACACAGAGCGATAAGACAGAGTCAGACTCTGGTTCTACTTGTAGATTGCTCTCATTTTTACTTCAACAGCTACTACATGCTCTTACTTGCGCTTCATGTTTCGATACAAAATCGTAAACTTTGTGTTTCAGATTTTGTCTCAAGTGATTTGATTGATAAACTTTACTTTGCCCCTCCCTTAAATTTTGAATGTGCCGCACCTGTTCTCAGTTCCACGTTATTTCTTGCCAGCTCTAACTATCTCTCAAAGATATCATGACCTCTCAACAGAGTTCTCTACTCGTCTACAAGATTGTAACTCTAAATACCTCAGCACTGTGTTTATCTTTACATTCCTTCTATATTTATTTTTTCTATGAAATTACCATTAATTTTTTTTCATACTAAGGCAACTTTAGCACCATTTTCCTTTCACATATTTTTTTTAATTATCTTTTCTTCTACTCATATGAACAGCATCTCATATTTTTCATTCGGTTTTTTTTTTCTTCAATGCTGGCTTTTCTCTGAGCATGATCTCTGTTCTCCTTCCAGGAAAGCCGCCTCTCCTCTCCCTCTAGTCCTCCTGTACTGTGAGTTTTGTTGGACGCGTCGCCTCTGGCCTCGAGGGAGTTCTCCACTTACGGCCTCAGGCAAATTAATGAAGAGCATGAATAATTGAGGGGATAATCTTTAAATTGTTTTTAACACAGGGCGAAGGACGCCAGCAATTAGATCGGGGATAATAAATCATAGAGATCTGGCATACAGTGCCTTTACTATCTCTCTCTCTCTCTCTCTCTCTCTCTCTCTCTCTCTCTCTCTCTCTCTCTCTCTCTCTCTCTCTCTCTCTCTCTCTCTGTGTCTGTCTGTCTCGGCCTCCCTCTGCTGACTGCCACTTCCTCTCTTTGCCTTTTCTTCCTTTTTACCTCTATCCTTCTACACCCTCTCTGACTCCGTTTTTCTATTTTTCTCTCTGTCCCTCATTCTGCTACAGAATCATCTAAAAGTTCACTCCCTGGCCACTATAGTGCAGTAAAACCACTGTATTTTATAACCACGAACTCGAATTCACGGGAGAATTGAACAAAAGAAACAGTAATCAGTGTTAAATACAGTTCCTAAATGGAGCTAAGAGCTCATTCCTTTACTTTGTGGAGGTTTTATTTTTGTTGTTGTGTGTATGTGTGTGTTGGTATTTCTAGGTTTCTTTCTTTCTTTTTTTATTTCTGGCGAAAGGTTGAGAAAACTTAATTAATGTGCTATTTTTTGCCCTTTCCTAACATTTCACATTTTCGGTGAATTTTGCTTTAATCCTTGGTTTGAACAGTTTGAGCAGAAAAAAGTCAAATTAAAGATCTCCTTATTCTGTATGATTTTTATGGTCTAGTTAATTAAGCTCGCAGACACAACAGTGCGCTGTAAAATGAAAAAAAAACTAAGCTATGTCCAATGACCATAACAGGAAGGACAAGTGGGCTCGCCTTTTCCTTCAGCTTAAACAACCTGGAGGGAGGTACAGTTGTGAAGATGGTTCTCCTAAGTCCATCTGTTTAGGGCAGCGAGAGCGAAGGTGACGTGAGCGATTCCGAACCGCATGATTCACCTCTCGCCCTCATCCCAGCTGGTAATTAAATGTTTAACATAGAATCAACCTCCTTTATTATTCGCACAATTTTACAAAACAGTAACGTTAACTGTTACTCACAGTGACAGTACCGTCATATAAAAAAGAAATCACAACTTAAGTCAGAATTTGTCTCCTGTGCATTGTATTATCTTGTGATCCTCCTAGATATAACCGATCCTTGAAGTTTACTTAGAGATGAAGATGAGTAGTAGCCGAGTAACGAGTAATGTATAGGATATTATGGAACACCTTAGGACTTTGCTAACGCAGAACTCTCTTATGTCCTAGTCCACTGCAGTCCTCCAAGGTCCCTAGACATAGACATGGAACTGAATCCTACTCTTAAGACAGTCAAGCATGACACCCTCACTGCCCAACATTGCTCCCCCATTAACAGAGATCAGCATTCGACCAGAACATGCTGTCGCAAGACCCGACATGACATTAACAATTTGCTCAGGTGAATTGGGAAGATAGTTGTGTCCGAGGCGCCATGACCTGTGGAGTTGCTCAGGAAGAGAGTCCAACTCACACATAACATCCCAGGCTTGCAGTGGCTGCAGCAGACCACCACACACGTTTTATAAAGCCAACTTGATCCGATCCCTAAGCTGGCGACATCGATACAGCACCAAAGTTTCAGAACCGCGCGGTGAGGTTATTCAACTCATCAATTTTCTTAAAAATAAAGCAAAACACTTTGAACTTTGTTCTCATGTTTTTAATTTTCTTAGTAAATGTACTTTTGGTAGGTACCTACCACCTGCATCACTGTGCACACGTGCACTTTTTCTGAGAATTTAACCAAACAATGTTTAACTTGTTCTGAGGATAAACACACTGCAGAGGAAGGAAATAAATGTATCTAAAATAGGCCTCGAAGTGGGTCTAAATGGAGTGGAGGAGAATTCTGATTCTTCCGAAAGAAGACAAAACAAGAAAGTGGTGATTGGAAAGGAGACAATAAGGACTGGTCACTTTTCCACTCAGCTTCATGTAAAATCAATGAATGATTGGCTTCTATGGTTGTGATGGTTGCGATGGTTGGTATGGTTATGATAATTGGTATGATCGCAATTATTGTTATGATTTTTGACATGGTTCCGATGGTTGTGATGATTGACATGGTTATGAATGTTGTGATCGTTTGTATGCTTATGATTCTTGGCATGGTCATATGTTTATGATTATTGACTTAGTTTCTATGGTTGCGATAGTTGGCATGTAGTGTTATATGATGGAAGCTGAAGTTGAAAGCCTGTCAACGGCTATAACTTAGGTAGTTGGTGGAGGGATTTTGCTAACTTGTAGTTCTTTCATGTTACCTGTTCACCTCTGTGAACCTCCAAGTCCTGAGATCACCAAAGTTACCACAGGGGTACCAAAATATACAATCATTCAACCAGTCACAGCTATACCTTGTGTGTGGTTGATAGGGTGTTCAGGTTGGTTAAAGTGAGATAGATGTGACTGAGAATGAAACTTAGATATTTGCACTTTATGTAGGTGCTAGTCTTTGGGTCTCGTTGGTTTTTCTGATAATAAATATAATAAATATGAGGAAATAAAACGAGCTACACTCTTTCTTAAAGGTTTCTGTAAAGATATTTACATAACTGGATATGAGAACATAGAAAGCGTGGCTTGTCTTGTTTCTAGATCTTCAGAAAGAAAAACGGTGACATTGGCAGTATGTGGATGGAATTTTCATCTTTGGTCTCCCTATGAATTAACATGTTCACATTGTTATCGGATTATTTTAGTAAAACAAAAGTTCTTGTTGGATTACCTGTTGCACTCCTAAACATAGTCAGTGAATCATTGATTGGTTAAAGAGTCTTACAAGCCCATTCAATAAAACAACTGACTTAACCTGTAGTGAGCTCAATTTTATTCAGTTGTTTGAGAACATTTTTCTGCTTGTAGCGGATTTCTCTTAAAGTCACTCAAGGGGTCATAAGAACAGATAATAATGGAGGTATGTAAATCGGGACCCAAAATGAAAGTCATTAAGTTGGCGCGGAAACGGAGTTCAGGGATTAAAACTTTTATTATTATTATTATTATTTTTTTTAACAACCTTTCACTTTTTTTTTCTACTCACCACCGCCCAACTGCACCTCTCCATCTTCAGCGTCCTTGTCATTTTAATGACTTTAATCGACATCTTCATTATCCTCATCAATACAACCACCAGTACGACACCATCAACATGAATCCTCACCTTGGCCACAGTCCTCCTCCTCCTCTCCTTCCCCTCCTTCCAGTAAGTTGTTTCCATTCCCGCTCTTATCCTCGCCCCCTCCCCCCACCCCCCCCCACACACACCCAACAAAACGCATGGTGTGTCTGCCTCCCATTACCGTTAAGTCCCAAGTCGAGAGTTTATCATTTATTCAGGACACATCTTTGATGGGGCGCCAATGGGCGCGATCTGGCTTGTCTCCCCTTAAACGAATAATTAACTTGAGGCGAGTTATAGTTTTATGGTTCGGGGCAGCCGATCGCTTAATTGTCCGACACAGATGTAGATTTCTCCCCTGGGGAAACGACGGTTCTATGGACAGAGGCAGACTTGAAACATTTATATGTGTTAGAGATTCGAATAAAATCAACACGGGCCACACTCGATAAGAACAGAATTATTCTATTGTTGGACGGTGTTCGTGTGAATTACAGCTTTATGAAGTGAGAAATGATTTATAAAGCAAAGTATTCAAGAGTTTAATATGAAAACAGCGTTGATCGCCTCGCTGGGTTGTAATGTAATTTTACCCCGATCTAATGCTATTGTGATGGAGGATTTGAAATGTTTTAGTGTTAAATCAAACTAAACAGTTGCTTTGTAAAACGGTTTATCATAAAACGAAATCTAGTGCTAATTAAACACCTTTGTTTTCCTTTTTTCTTTTCCTTTGTTTTCTCATACAGCGACGAACAATACAGCCCTTCGCTTTCAACAAAGCGCTGTAAATTACATTTCAAAGCAAAAAATAAACAACAGTAATGTTATATTCGTTTGAAATTAAACAACAACAAAACTATTGATGAAAGCACGAAACGATACGACATGCGCTTAAGTCACAATGACATGTGATGCTAGGTGCAGTTTCTAATTAAATATATTTTCCATCTTAGTAAAGATAATATTGTTAGCGACGGTGATAATTATAATGATAATGATGATAACGAATATGATAGTGGAGATGATAATGCTGGTAATGATGATGATAATGATAGTGATGATGCAGCAGCAGCAGCAGCAGCAGCAGCAGTAGTAGTAGTAGTAGTAGTAGTAGTAGTAGTAGTAGTAGTAGTAGTAGAATAAGTAGCAATAGTAATAGTAGTATAAGTAGTAGTTGTAGTAGTAGTAGTAGTAGTAGTAGTAGTAGTAGTAGTAGTAGTAGTAGTAGTAGTAGTAGTAGTAGTAGTAGTAGTAGTAGTATAGTAGTAGTAGTAGTAGTAGTAGTAGTAGTAGTAGTAGTAGTAGTAGTAGTAGTAGTAGTAGTAGTAGTAGTAGTAGTAGAAGTAGTAGCAGTAGTAGTAGTAGTAGTAGTAGTAGTAGTAGTAGTAGTAGTAGTAGTAGTAGTAGTAGTAGTAGTAGTAGTAGTAGTAGTAGTAGTAGTAGTAGTAGTAGTAGTAGTAGTAGTGGTAGTAGTAATAGTAGTAGTAGTAGTAGTAGTAGTAGTAGTAGTAGTAGTAGTAGTAGTAGTAGTAGTAGTAGTAGTAGTAGTAGTAGTAGTAGTCGTAGCAGTAATAGAAGTTATGATCGTAATAGTCGCAATCGAGCAAACGAAAGTGCTGTTGTTATTGTTACTGGAAGGGGAGATGGAACCTTTTAATCTACTTTATTTTGATGTGCCAATATCCTCGTTTACCGTGGGTTATTCAAACGAAAATCATGTGATGAAGGAGGAGATGTGTAAGAAGAAGGAATATTGTCAAAAGTCACCACCTTTGTGTTTCGTCTTTTTATTTTAATCTCCAAATACGTGAAGAGGTTTTTCACTTGTCACCTTTTAAAATCACCCCGTAACTTGTTTTTGTGCTAAATCATTTTAGCTGTTAAGATATGACTTGTAACTTTTATCCCTTTAAAATAATTTCCTGATGAACATAAAGCCGCTTTCCTTTGTGTGGCCCATCTATTTGGCTGACCAGAGGCTTGTAGCATAATGCGATGACAAAAGCTGAGATCTTCTCACTGTATTCAGGCCGAGCTGACAACAGTCTTCTCCCCCAGACAACATTAATTAAAGATTTGTCCCCACGGAACGAACGAGTGTTTTTCTTATGTCCGCCACTGGAGACAATGCCAGAAATGAGGCTCTGTTTCTCGTGAACAACTCAAGCATTCTAGCCTAAATACGTGGGAGCTGATTATGAGATAAGAAGGTTATAAATTAGAGAGACGTGGCATTGCCTTTCATCGAGAAGTTTAACTGTCTTCCAACAATTACCACGAGCGCGTTTAGTGACACTATTGAATTATGGACCATTCCCTGTGGAAGCACATATAGTTTTGCACCGGGCTATAGCCTCTACTAATGTCACACAAAAGAGGTGAAATGGCATCTATATGAAGGCGATTTTTTTGTTGTAAAGAACTCTTTTAAGTTTAGAGAAAAGCAGAGTTTCGCACAAGTTGCACTCGTTAGCTTGAATATTGCAGCCATAGATGTGGCAATTCATTTTTATTGGCTGAGTACATGAAATATAGCTCTTTAGAAATAATGGCTGGCCTTTAAGACAGAATGTAGCATCTTGCGGTTTTGTTGCAGAAGTGTGGGGAGAATTTAAAACCAGACACTTAATCTTTACGACCATTACAATTTTGAGAAATTGTCTTTTACTCATGCAGATTTAAAAAGATGCAGTTTTGCACTGAATCCGATTTAAGTAACAGTGAATCCTAGTTTGCCATTATGTTCAGGGTGAAGCTATAAATGCAGCAAAGTCTAGCCAGGGAGAGTTTTCCATCTTCATCCTTGCCACTGCCTTCCCTTTTGCATACCGTATCATTACTTATCCCATTTAAAATACAGAGATCATGAATATAAAAACTACCCAAATCAGCGAATTACAGACTATGAGTCCACATTTTACCCAATGGTGACTTCTAGCCCGTCTCTAATGAAGGTTACTTGAAATGTGGAAGTGCCTCCTACGCGACTCGTTGGAGAGTAGGTTTTAGAATACAATATTAAGTAACTAGCGTTATTCTAGTTAACACAACTGAATCTTGACTTTCTCTAACAAACGACTGAAAACGAATGTACAAAACGGGCCATGGCAAAGTGAGAAAATGAGTTTTAAGCGCTGTGACATCTGTAGATCATTATTCCTTCTTACATTTTTTTTGTATTAGACAGTTTTTTTTTGTCATTGCTGAGCACAGAAATCATCCGAGTACAAGCAAGCAGCTATATTTACTAAAAAAACTTAGACACTATCATTCATGTCTGCAATGTTATGTTACTGAAAGTGGGATAGGTCCAGTTCGTAATCCGACAAAATATGAAAATTTTGAGTTCATCATTTTCTCTAAAAAAAAAATAGAAAACTTATTTATCTTCGATCGGATGAAATAACAAATTTTCTCAGTTCGCAATTTAGTTATTTAAAATTATTTTGACATTTCAGTCGTGACTTCACCGATGCAATTGGTGTTTTTGAAACAAGTCTTAAAACTACTAAGACACCGTCTGGAGATCGTTAACACTTTATAAAAGATTGTTCAGCAAAAAACCCGGCGCCAGAAGTTACGGAATCACACTCAATACAACACAGACACGTCTAATTTTAGATGTTATGCTGCCTAGTTAAAAGTCATGAAATTTCTCTAGCAGCCTAAAGGAAATATAATTTGCTCGTCGAGCTATCTTGTCAAAAAAAAAAAAAAAAATTCCCGTTGTATTTTACATGTTATCTTTTTGATTTGAGTTTAAATTTGCGCACCTCTAAGCATTTAGAAGTAGCGTCGTTGCTGTTGGACGGTTTGAATATCTCCATGCAGATAGTATTGTTCTTTTTTCCAGCAAACAAATAAAGCAGAGATCGGCATATTAAGTCTTTGTAAAATTTAAGTCCATTTTGGCATGAAAATAAATTGATTTAATCAGGCATTGGTTTTTATGTCTTTTTCCTTTTCCAAAATAACCCCAATTCATATTTGCGGAAAAACTCCACAATAGAAAATTATAGGCACAGAACATGGATCAAAAAATTAGAATTTGAGAGAAAAAGAGGACGAAACAGACACAACCAGAACAAAAGGTCACAGTGAGAATAACTATAAAGGTACCTTGAAACGCTAGAAGCCTCACAAAACGCTGTGCAAAATTTTAAGACGAATAGTTAATGCCAGACTTAACATTCAGATTTTTGGAGTTCGTCTTTGTTTTCCTGTATTTTCCTTAAATATTTAAATTTTCAGCTTAATTTGCGAGAGGAAAACGGCTGCGTTAAAGTTTGTTAAATATAGAATTCTATTCATTGGAATTAAGACTAGATCTAAGCACCAAATTTTCTTAGATCTAAATCCAAATCTGGCTGACGTCGCGGGCACAACTATTTTTGCATCGGTAACCAGTGAGGTCGTGCCGTTCAGTATTATCCAAAACAGTCGAACACGATGCCACACTGAAGTGCCGTTAGAGGATATCTTGCCGAAATCATGTGAATAGGCGAATTCTTTCCTAAAGAACTAACCCAGATTCAAAATCTAGTTAAAAAACACATTCTCGGTACTACTAAATACGTAGTGATGTAGCAAGTTATATCTATAAATAGATTAAGCATTCCCAAAATGAGCCATCTCTCCAGTTTTCAGCTGTCCTAACGTCAACCTTTCTCCCTGATTTGTCCCCAGCTGGAGGAACTAGAGAAAGCCTTCTCGCAGACTCACTACCCGGATGTCTTCATGAGGGAAGACCTCGCCATGAGAATCAACTTGACTGAGGCTAGAGTCCAGGTGGGTTGGTCGGGTTATATTTATCCACAGTCCTTTCTCTCTCTCTCTCTCTCTCTCTCTCTCTCTCTCTCTCTCTCTCTCTCTCTCTCTCTCTCTCTCTCCCTCTCTCTCTCTCTCCACTTTATAATCTCTCTCTGTGTTTATCACCCTTTCTCTTTATTTAAGTCTTTCTTCATTTCTCTCTTTCTGCTTGACTTTGTCTTTCTTGATTTCTCACTCTCGCTGTCTGACTTAGTCTTTTTTCATTCTCTCTCTATCTCTCTTGTCTTTCCCCGCCCATTCCTTATCACCCTTTGTTTGTGTCACTCTGTCTCATTCAGTAATGTATTCATGTATGAGGACATATGTATTCGAGAAAATATCCCGCTTTCTTTGTCTCCATCTCATGAGTACCGCTCCTTCCATTTATTCTATCCTTGTTTCCCCATTCCATAGTGTTTCTTTACAGTGTTTTGAACGCACGGAAAGGGCACGTAAACATGTCGTCAACGGACTCTAGGCGGCTTTCAGATCTCGTCGATAAATGTGTTTACCAAGGATATTTTAACCAACCAAAGATATTAATTAAAGAAAGTGTGGAGCAACCAAATAAAAAAAAAGAAAAAATACAGAGGAGATAAAAGCTATGGATTTTTCTTTTCTTTTCTACCTCTCGTCCTAGCAACTTGGTGAACAGAGTGAAACAAACGAGAAGGCAAACAAAGTGGCAGGGGATTCAAGGGAGGCTACTTGCCTCTAATGAGCTTTTCTCTGTTTGTTTATCCCCCCTAACTTCCAGCCTGCATCTCTACAGTTTATCTGATTATCCTGTGCGTTTTGCCTGCTTTCTTTGCCTGTTTCCCGCCGTCTCTTATTATCTTGTCTAAATCATTTACGAGCATTATGTGAACGGAGTATATGTGTCATTTTTATGATCTCCTCGTTGTCCGAAATTTTCTAGCTGTTTATCACAGAGGAAACGCTGTTATATTGCTTGATAACACAGATGAGAATCAGACGGACTACATTCTGAGCTTACTGATAACGCCAGAGTTATCGAACATAAGCCATTTCTACAATGTTGATCAATATGTAAAAATGTCGGAAGGCCTACTTCATTTTAAAAGACGATATTTTTTTTTGTAAGAAATATTGAGGATACATGTGCACTTTTTAATAACTGCATTAAATAAATAAATAAATAAGTAAATAAAATAAATAAATAAATAAATAAATATGAAAAACTAACAATGCTCCAAGTAAAAGGGTATACTCCACACGAAACACGTTAAAAGACAATAATTATAATCAATCAAATTTGAAATATACGAGGGTTCCTAAATCAATCGCATTTAAAAATTACTGACATTAAAAGAAACTGTACTAATCATTTGCATTCCACTAAATTGAAAATACTAGCAGAGCATATACACAATGCAAAGAAGGCACACACACATCTCAACATTCTTGTGCAGTTAAGTCACTCATAGAAGAAAGTCACTTTATATCTTGAAGAAATTCTAATGAAGTAAAGACACACACAGGTCACGGCACTCTGATGCTGTGAAGGCACTCTCAAGTAACGCTCACCTTTTGTGAGGCCGAAAACAAGAACTATGCTATAGCATATTGAACCATATCTCTGCACCCCTCTATCTGTCTGTCTGTCTGTCTGTCTGTCTGTCTGTCTGTCTGTCTGTCTGTCTGTCTCTCTCTCTCTCTCTCTCTCTCTCTCTCTCTCTCTCTCTCCACACACACAGTGCATCTGTTTGTCTTTCTAAGTATATTTGTATTGAAGTATCTAAAAATCTGCTTGTTTATCAATCTCTCTCTCTCTCTCTCTCTCTCTCTCTCTCTCTCTCTCTCTCTCTCTCTCTCTCTCTCTCTCTATATATATATATATATATATATATATATATATATATATTTGTCTTTGCATGTTTGTGTCCCTGTCTTTGTCTATGTATATGTATGTCTATCTATGTCTTTTTGCTAGTAAGCCTGTCTACCTGTCTGTCTATCTCTTTGAAGGTAATTTTTAATCTTTATACCCGCAGTTTGTTGCCTTCAATCAATTCTAATTGGTAATGAGTTACATGTTTAATAATATTACCTAATGACTCCATGAAAGCTTAAATGACGGTTTACATAAAATTCATCTTAGTTGTTTCCACCAACAAGGGCCATAACATCACACACAGAGTAAAGATTTTTAATAGTTGTGTCAGGGACAATAATCTGGAAATTAAATATGTGTCAAAGATATTGTCATCCAAAAATTAGTTGTCTCAAAGGTAGTTATTGTAATCCAAAACTTAGTGTTGTGTCAAAGATAGTTCTTGTCATTCAAAAGAAAGGTTTGAGTCAATGATATTGTCATCCATATATCTGGGTTTTGTCAATGAAACTATCAGCAATGGTTAAGCGTTATAATCAAGGAAATTATCATCCATTGTTGATGTCAAAGATAATTAATGTCATTGAAAAGTTATGGTTGTGTCAATGATATTGTCATCCATAAGTTTGGGTTTTGTCAAGGGTATTATCATCCAAAAGTAATTGTCATTGCAAGGATACTGTCACCAAAAGTTAGGGTCGTGTCATGAAGATTGTGATCCAAACCTAAGGGTTTTGTTAATGAAACTATCAGACAAGGTTAAGCGTTACAACCAAGAAAATTGTTATCCAAAAGTCAAGGCCGTGCCAGTTATGTTGCCAAACAGAATTTAAGTTTGCGTGAATGACGTTTTGACCCAAAGTTTAGGCTTGTATCAAAAACGTTGTGACCTAAAGGTTAAGGCTAGGTCACAGACATTTTCACCAACGACGCATGGAATTTTTGTTGCTTTCCTACTTGTGTAGAGATAATTTGATAGCTGATATCCGTTTGTGTGCATGTTATCTTTAGTCATTAATATAGCCGCGATTCTAAAAAGCTGTGTCTTTTTATTCTCTTGTTCATTGTTGTGGTGATGCCTTTTAATTATGAGTGTCGGATATTCTTTCTTTACTTTCTCAAAGTTAGCGTGACACGTCCATAAATCGGGGTTGTTCAGGTCTTGAGCTTTTACCAAAGACGATTCACTATATCTGATATCATACCAGTTCCATATTATCTACCATTGCCTAAGTTTACAGGGACATTAATAAACACTTGTATTATGCATCTCGTTTTGGCTTTTGTTTTGAGTGGGTCACCCCAGAGAAGCCGAGGTGGCAGACAAAGCGGTTTATGACACCATGCTCTGTAATTTGCTTAGATTTGAGATCAATATGAAGTCATTCATAATTCCTGATTAGAGCGACACTTTTACAGAAGTAGATCTTAAATTTGTGTAGGCAAAGCGATTGAGAGAATTTTAGTATTTTGTGCAAAAGACAGAGTAATTAGACTACTGTCTACGCCATTTTTATGCCCTATAGTACATCTCAACAAAACAAGAAAGGTGCAGTGTTAGCCGAAATGTTGACGATTATTATTAAAATAGTAATCAGAAGGAAAGAAATTGAAATGATTAAGTGGAAACAAAATCAAGCATTTAGAATATAATCTTTCAATCTCATTTTTTTTCTATTTCCTTTACTTAATCTAGCATATCTCCCGCTCTATGTGCTCTTTCTTCTTTTTCACTCTTCTTGTGTCTCCAGTTCTCCCCCTGTCTGTCTGTTTGTCTGTCTCTCTAGGGTCACGGTCCCTCTGGGGTGCGTAAATCCTGTTGTAGCAGTGTACACAGTGGCTCATTCTGTTAAATCCCATTTAGTAAAAGACGCACGTCCTGTGCAAGGGACGAATTTGTGGACAGTTAGAGCCGAACATGGCCGCTCTTCTCAGATAGCATGTTGATGACACCCACTGATGAGGTAGCACGCTCTATTCAGAGGCACTGTGTCTTTATGTGGTAGCGCGCTAAACACACCCAATTAACGGGGAGATAGCCCGTTTATTCAAAGACACCATGTCATTGGTGCGATAGCACGTTGAAGACACCCACTTAGAGGTGAGGTAGCCCGCTATATTCAGATACACTTTGTAACTATGTGGTAGCCCGCTTAAGATACCCAGTTAGCGATGAGCATGGGGAAGCGCGCTCTACTCTAAAGCCCCCTTCAGACGCACAGTTTTTTGTATCCGGTAAAGCCATCCGGTCAGTCCATGAGAATAAAAATAGTAGTGCAAAGAAGCGGCTTGACAAAAATCGTACCGGATAGCTTGATATCTGGCGCAGCTAGATATTTCCCATCCGGTGGACATCCAGTGAACTGGGGCACTGGCGCCTCGAGGTCTATACTCTGATCTTGCCGCGCGCGGAGCTAAAAATACGAATAAAAATATTTTGAATTACTGGTCCAATCTAAAAATTAATACGATTTTCGTGATCAGCGACCTTCAAATAGTCAAATTTACGCGGGGAACAGAATTTAACGATAAATTAAAAAATAAAAAATTCGAAATCATGTTGATCATCCTCCATTTTTGTGAACGTTTTGAATTTCGCGCGAACTAGATACGACGACCCAATGATGTCATCATCTAGGCCAAGATTTGAATGATCAGGTCAACTGATATCCAACTGATGCATGTAAACGGTCATATGATTGCTAATCCGGTTAGTGTCAGTTTCAACTGACCGGATGGCTTTACCGGATACAAAAAACTGTACATCTGAAGGGGGCTTAAGACAAGGTCTCCTTTGTGCGGTAGCGCGTTGATGACACCCAGTTAGCAGTGATCAAGAAGAAGCCCCCTCTACTTAGAGAAAGTGTGTTCCTGGTGTGGTAGCGCGTTGACACATATAAGGTGGCTGAGACTGTGGGGCAGTGTAGGTAGCCCACCAACGCGAGGGAAGTGCGAAATAGACAAGTAATGGAAAGCTAGAAACAGTGAAAGAGAGTTCTTAGAGATATAGAGGAAAAGCATGAGGGAAATGAGAAACATTAAAAAGAGAAGTGTGTTAGAAGGAAAAAAGAGAAGGCGCAAACTAAAAGCGAGAAAGAAAAGACAAGAGAGAGGTAGGAAGAAAAGGATAGAGAGAGAGAGTGAGTGTGTGAGAGAGAGAGAAAGAGAGAGAGATGGGGGGAGAGAGAGAGAGAGAGAGAGAGAGAGAGAGAGAGAGAGAGAGAGAGAGAGAGAGAGAGAGAGAGAGAGAGAGAGAGAGAGAGAGAGAGAGAGAGAGAGAGAGAGAGAGAGAGAGAGAACGAGTAAAAACCCCTTAAAAGACAGGAAAACTAACATCAAGTGTCAGGGGCTTTAATTTGTTGTTTTTTGTTTAGCCGTCATTCTATTATTGTTAAATTGAAAAACAAAAAGAAGGAAAGAGCAGGGGTTTTCAAAAGTATTTCATTTACTTTCTTTTTGCCAAACAGCCGTGGTTTGATTGAGTTATCCAAAAAGCGAAAAGAAAAAAAAAAATGACAGTTTCTAGAACTGTTGGGGCAATCTAGTCCAATTATAGCAAGTGAGCAGCACGCACCAAGGGACGTTACTTTATCTGGCGAGACCAACCAGGGGGCGCTGGTGTGTGTTGACAGGCGTCTGCGGGTGAGCGCCCTCTGTGTTTGCTGTGATAATTTCCGGGCCGTTATTAAGCTAATTAGTGGCGGCAACCATGGCAGTCATCTACTACGACATTAGCCTGCGGCACGCAGATCTAGCCATTTTCTCGGAAGCAGTGGGGCCTCCGTGTAAGAGCTACCCCACTATTTGTTGCACCTTGCGCCGTTTGTTTCGGTGGCAAATGCTTCAAATTAAGCTGTGAAATCAGACTTCTGACTTCAATGTTGATATTGTGTAACATGTAGCAAACAACATTTTTTGGTCCCGTGCAGGAAACTGCTTTTAAAGTGTGAGGAATATAATCGAATTCTATTTTACTGCATGGGTTCATGAACAAATTAATAAAAGAACGAGCAAATTGATAGAGCATGTTGTATGGCTGTGTTTTATCGACTGAGCCTCATTGAATATGGAAATGGTTCCTTGTTGCTGCACGGACAACTGAGATATGATCCGCTCAGTTTGTGAAAGGAATCAGATATTGCGGATATCTTCAAAGGCAGCATGACTCTGGTGACGAAGATCCCGACATGATTTTTGAGTTATCTGCCAGGGCAGAACTGTCATTGAGTTGTCCACGGCTGGACCAATACTATGGTTTATATCCCCCGACATAATGTAGAGGTCTAGACAAGTTGAGGTCAACTGAAAACTCTGTAAAACTATTGTTCCACTAATTGCTCTAAGGTCACAACCGCTGATGGTGTTGATGACTATTTCTGGAAAGCAGCATGAAATTAATATATATATACATCAACTATATTGAATCTTACTTTAAAAAACAAACTCATACTCATCAATAAAACTATATTGATAACTATCAATTTCATCACACTGATACTTGCCATAACATCGCAGTAGCTCTTTCTATAACATTACGATGATACGTATCTTAAATTACACTGATAACTATAAAAAAATTATATGGGCTGTTATTATGAAATAATACTTAAAATATTACACAAAATTTACCCTAACATTGTCCTGAGTCTTTCAATAAAGTGACTCTGATAGTTACAATAACACTATACTGACTCTTACTCGAACATTAACCTGATAAATACTTTATATAACATTGATACTTACAAAAACAACCATAGCCAAATTTCTCTACTAACGACATGATATAATACTGATGACTGTAGTAAACAACGATTTTACTGATAACTGTCACACGACACCAATATTACTACTATACTGCATAGGGCAACACTTAAATTTTTTACTAATTACACATTGTCCCGGCTCTCTCTTTTATACATTCACCTTGCTTAGCATTCTACAAAACAAACTCTTAACCACCATTGTTTCTGGTAATTTACCTTATGAACGCCATGGTCTATTTGGAAACAAACCCCGATTTTAAGAAACCAATGTAAAATATCTCGTATATTCCTAGTACAATGTAGAAAGTCCATACTATCTCTAACTCTCTGATGTTATTCCCACCTCTTACCTCCTCGGCCTTACTCCTAACCCTTCCCTCCTCAGGTGTGGTTCCAGAACAGACGGGCCAAGTGGAGGAAAAGTGAGCGGTTCTCCCAGCACCCTGGATCAGACAGCTTAGCCGTGACAGCTGACTTGGTCCCTGGTTCCGTCCTGGAGCAGACTCGCCAGGAGACGGCGGACTATGAGAGCCAGATGACTGAGAACAATATAGGAGACAATGGCATGAACAAAAGAGACGACGAAGATGACGAGATGAGCGGAGATATTCGAGTCGTGGAGGAAGACGGCCGTGAAACTCCGGCTTCTCCATCAGGGAATGATGGTACAGGTCAGAGCAGAGACAGTCTATGTCCACAGTTGCCGACCCAGAGACCGAGCAGCACGGCGAGCTGTGAATCTGCCCGCTGGACTGGCTACACTAACGGGGATTGCCGCTCTGCTAACTCTGCCAATGTGAAGGACAGTATCCATATTAACCTACTCTCCTCAGACGACCATTTTCTTCACAAAACTCCAGCTACATCTAAGATTGAATACGGCGTGGAGGAGGAAACTAACGGAGCCTCCAGAGATATTGGACCTCATGAGGCGAGAAAAAAACCAGATGTCTCCATGGATGAGACTGACCTTGATAATAATGATGTCAATAAAAAGGATGACGAAGAAAACGATGACGATCGAAAGGAATTTGCTGACAAGAGAAGCGACAATGCATCACGAATTATGACATACCCTTCTCAAAAGGATGTTCCAACACAAAGACACAGCGCTAGTCCTCTCCAGCATCCCAACCAGACGTGCAATGAAAATACTCGAGGGGTCCAGATGGACATCAATCGCGAAGCCGATCTCCCATCTGCCAATAGTCACTCAGGTAACGCGCCGTCCAGCCCTGTCAGCGGCCAGGACCGAGAGAGAAAAGCTTCTCCTACGCTGCGTAATGAACAGCCTGGCCACAACAACTGCTTCAACCATAGCGCGTATCAATCGTCAATATTGGCCTCTAAAATTGACTTGCCAAACTTCTTTGGGTTTTCCCGCATGGGAGGGGATGTTGGTACTAGTGGTATTGTTGGAAATCCAGCTTTACTCAGGTCGGATTTGACTCCCTTCCCACCAGCGTCTCTGTCGACTGTATCACCATTGAACTCTGGGAGTCGAGAGGCAGCCAGTCATCTCTCACATCCTAAGCTGATACTGAACACGCCATCGTCCCATGCCGGGTCTCTCCTGCATGTGAGCCACGCTGGAGACCGGGCGCCTAATCCTCTTCACTCTGTCCTGGGACGTCCTTCTCCTGTCTCACCAAACGAGCGCAGCGCTCAGAACACACACGGGACTTCACCTCCACTTGCGCATGCGGGAAGTGCTTTGGGAAACATCCAGCCCGCGTCAGATATCGACATTCGAGCAGCCTTGTCAGCAGCCGCCAACCCGGATCAAAGCGTCAACTTCCCAGCATCCTCAGCGCTATCCCTGGGTGCTGGCTTGACATCTTACGGAGCAGGCGACCCGGCTCTGATGAAGAACATGCTTGGCCTGATGCCGCCGCTGCTGTTCCCACCACCAGACCTGGGGCTGATGGCGGCTGCCAGACTAGGCAGGACTTCCCTCCCTTTCACGCAAAGCTTGCTGGCTGCTTCCATGGGGAGATCAGGAGGTTTTTGGCCAGGCATGGACAGGTCAGTTTTCTCATGTAGACAAGGCAACACCAAAGTGGGCCATGTAGTTATGTTCGCACCAAACTGGATCATTTGGCGTGTTCATTATAAATATATTATTACCAAACTATATTATGTTTGGTGTTTATGAGCTCATAGAAAACTGAGAATTGTACTTGTTTTCATAACAATATTTAAAAAAAAACCTGCCTCGTAGGTAATTCATACCACACAGGGTCTCACACCTATAAACTAGTGTTATGTGTTTCCGTTATTGTTTGCTCTAAATATACCATACTGATCCATGCGGGAAAAAACATATCTATTTTTCACTTCTACAAACCGAGAAATAACGAATAAAATTAACACTTCTTGATAAGGTATTAATAAGTGAAAATTGCTGCTGCTTGTTTTTTTTTTTTGTTTGCATTTTTTTTAACTTAAAACTGATTCCTGATATATCTGCTTTTCATAGAAATAATATTTTTTTTTAAAAATTTGTTTTGCTTTCAGTTCACGCCTGAAGCCTGGATATGAAGCATTGATGACGTCACGCGCATTGTTTCCACCGCACCATCTACCTCACCCGGCATTTAAAGGTAGGATGATAGTCATGTTTATCGTTTAAAGGTAGGATGATAGTCATGTTTATCGTTTAAAGGTAGGATGATAGTCATGTTTATCGTTTAAAGGTAGGATGGTAGTCATGTTTATCGTTTAAAGGTAGGATAATAGTCATGTTTATCGTTTAAAGGTAGGATAATAGTCATGTTTATCGTTTAAAGGTAGGATGATAGTCATGTTTATCGTTTAAAGGTAGGATAATAGTCATGTGCATCGTTTAAAGGTAGGATGGTAGCCATTTTATCGTTTAAAGGTAGGATAATAGTCATGTTTATCGTTTTAAGGTAGGATCATAGTCATGTGCATCGTTTAAAGGTAGGATGGGAGTCATGTTTATCGTTTAAAAGTAGGATAATAGTCATGTTAATCATTTAAAGATAGGATGGTAGTCATGTTTATCGTTTAAAGGTAGGATAATAGTCATGTTTATCGTTTAAAGGTAGGATGATAGTCATGTTTATCGTTTAAAGGTAGGATGATAGTCATGTTTATCGTTTAAAGGTAGGATGATAGTCATGTCTATCGTTTAAAGGTAGGCTGGTGGTCATGTTTATCGGTTTTTCTTTGATAGATAAAAGAAGAAGACTTTTTGATACGGAAACATTGCCGACGACGAATAACAAACAATGATACGAGTAGTTTTATGTTTATCTAATGCTAAATAATGGTAGTTGTGATAGCGGGAGGTGGTAGTTGTAATGACTTTATTTTTGATTATTAGCCAAAAGTGTAAAAATGTGTGGAGAAATCAAGTCCTTTAAAGCAACAAAAGTGATTAGAATACGCTATGCCAACAACAACGACGACGACGACGTCGACACGCTGATGATAATGATGATGATGATGACGATGGTGAGGGACGATAATGATTTTAAACAGGATGAGCAGGGTTGTGTTGAGGCAGTTTCGATTACTGAGAATCTTCAAAGTAAAAATTGTCCTTCCTGATAGTTGCTGTGTCTTGTTATATCTATACTGACTGTAGAACTGCTGTGTCTTGTTATATATATACTGACTGTAGAACTGCTGTGTCTTGTTATATATATATATACTGACTGTAGAACAGCGTGCTTGAGAACCACCCATGTATGTAATGACAACACAGCCATGTTTCTTCCTCTCTGTTATAGGTTGCCTCCCTTTCTGCATGTGCTGTCCACAAAGGTCCACCGGAAGTGGCAGTATCAGTAATCCTGACACCGGAAACACTTCCAATGGCGTCCCTAGCGACAGAGGAAGCCTAGGGGGCGCAAGTGGGCCCCTGTTCCCCGGCTTCGCGGAGCACAGAACCCACAGCGTTGCTGAGCTGAGGCGCAGGGCTCAAGAACACAAGGACGCGATTGTCGCTTCTGGGACGGACAGGCCAAGCTCTGCTGCCGAATGATGCTCGTTTTATAAAGAATTAATGCCGAATTATTTTTAATGTGCTGTACATGGATCTTATGAAAACACCCTTGAGGCTGTCTGGCGTCAAAGTGCTCGAGACTAGACATTAACCACCGTAAATATAATAAATACTGATCTGTTCAAATGGTAAGCGCTAAGGCATATGATCGACTAAAACAATTTAGATCGGCTCATATTATCCAGAAACGATTCTGCCGTGTGGCAAGTGTAACAAAATGTGGTTGCTTCAAAACTCATTGATGAGTCTCCATTGAGGTAACTTTCCCTCTTTATCCTAAATATTATCATCTTCTCCCCTCCCGTGCCCCTCCCGCTATCTATCTGAACTCAGCTACCAGCCAACAGTCTGAGATCCTGAGAAAACTTGTTATGAATAGGACATATAGAAACAATCAGTTTCTCTACAATTCGAAAGAGAAAAATAGTATTAAAAAATTTGAACACAAAGAAAATTCACGAAATTTCACCTATGTGTTTATGTGTGTATGTGTGTGTGTGTGTGTTTAATGAAGCAGCCAAAACCCTCACATCCATTCCCTCAAGTGAGTTGTCTTGTTTTTAACACATGTAGCTCTGGTTTTCTCTCTTTGGAGATTGATATCTAATAATACATTAAAGCCAATGGTTTTGCTGTATGCCGTTTAAGTAAAATTAAAAATAAATGTCTGTATCTAACAAAAACAAAGATGAAAAGCACCAAGCAACGCTTGACTGTCTCATGTGCGATTTTTCACTAACCTTAAACACTTTAAAGAGTAACACCTTTCATGATTCTTACACTCACATCCAGATATAAACAGCATTGGGTCAAGAAGGCATAGTTCTAATACAGCAGTTTCTTGAGCTATTTTCGAAAATGTGTAATTATGATTCCTACCCCCAATATTCATATAAGGTGCATTTTGTAATTTTGTCTCTTGACTTTGTTGTTGTACGCATTCCCGAGTTTGCCCCAAACTTGATAAAATAAATCAATGCTTGCGCCATTCGATTACTTCAACATTCTAAACTCTGATGTGGAAAAAAAAAACCCTTACGTCTTTTGTTTTGCTTTACAGTTTTTGGAAATAAAAATCTATTTTGTTTTCGCTTTGGCCGTGAACACCCAATGTGATACAGAAATTAATAAACTAAAACTTAATGAGGCCACATTGTTCTTTGCATTTTTAAATTTGTTTGCTCTCGTTTCCTATGTGTGTTCCATTCCTGTAAGAATGGATGTATAACACTTTGATCTTGAACCGTTGATTTAAGTAAAACTAGTGTCATCTAACAATAGACACCAAGTATATGTGTGTTGGGGTTGGAAGGAGAGATTGTTGTCTAATAGAGGTAGTACAGTAAGAAACCAACATCGACTGTCTGATGATTGTCTGAACATCAGGGCAAGTAACTTAATGTCTAATCGAGGTAGTACAGTTAGAAACCAGCATCGACTGTCTGATGGTTGTCTGAATATCAGGGCAAGTAACTTAATGTCTAATCGAGGTAGTACAGTTAGAAACCAGCATCGACTGTCTGATGGTTGTCTGAATATCAGGGCAAGTATGGCATACGTTTTGAGCTATATACACTTAACTTTCATTACATAAATAGTGTGGATTGAAAACGCTGGGAACACAATCATCTGGACATCTTGTTACTTTTTTTAAAAGTTCTCATTACCACATTGAATTTGATGATTCTTGATTCTTCATTTATGATCACCTAGTAGCTCTACCACAAACGCTCTAATATTCTGTAGTCCATCTCAGACACCAGGAGTTATCTACTCTCTCTCTCTCTCTCTCTCTCTCTCTCTCTCTCTCTCTCTCTCTTTTCCTCTCCCCCAACACCCCCCAAAACAAAACAAAACAAAAACAACAAAAAATCAAGTAACTTTTATAATCATTTGAACACAACACAGATTTCATTGATCTGCCTAACGAACAATTATTTTCGATCCTATAAGTTCATTGACCCTTTCAGCCTTCTATGGGCACCAGCAGTGTTTGTCTGGTAGATATTAAGGCACAGATATTATTTGCCAACCTCGTGAAGACCTAAACATTTCCTTCAAATGCAACAAAGCGCTACCAATTATCATTACATCTAAAATGCAAAAATGTTTTTCTACAGCCACCTCTGACGCCATCAGGTTTGAACCCTGAAGACACCAGGTAGTTTCTCTTATCTTTCAATAAATATCCTTAGCTGTCAATGAGGTTGAATACACAACAACACCCGCCATCAATTCGTTTGTTTTATTTCTCGTCAGAGCTGTTGCTTGCTGTGACCCACACAAGACAATGTTAGCTTTCTCTATGCATTCGAAGATTCCAGATCTTGTCCATCAAGACATCTGTGGTTTCCTGGGAACGTTCTAAAAAATTTTTTGTTTATAGTCACCAGTTATTATCTCTTTTAACTCTAAACCTTTAATTTATCCTCCTAACAGGACCAGAAATATTTTACTTGTGTCTGTGACTTTTTAACTTTTATTTAACTTCAAACAACATAAGAGCTTTCTAATAAATCTTTGTTTCCTTATATACGTGTACTTCCATCGACACCAACAACATACCACGATCTACCTGAAGGCACTGGTAGATTCTATGGACAGAATGAAGACAAATGGAATTTTCTATTAACTTTGCGACAACGTTAAGTCTTGTCTTATTTTATGTATTGAACCAATTTCATTTTTTGCAAACTTTATATACATCAACAAACCCTCTAAAAATAAAGATAAGTTTGTCAGCTGATCTTTCCAAAGTCACCAGTATTAATGTACACGGTTCTGACATAAATTTAATACAGATCCATTTTGCTAACTCTTTAAGAAAAAAAAATTTTGTATGGTCTGATAGAAAACACCAATACCACCCTTTTATGTTTTCCTCCTATTGATCCTCTTAACTACATTGTAAATAAATCGTTAGTTTTCTAAGTATCTTTTACAGAAACTCTCATTATTATATTCACTCTTTCACATACAGAATATATTTCTACAACCACAGGAAGTGATAGAATTAATCTTCATCTTCATAAGGTGCTTACAGACCTTGCTCCGAAGAATAAACAGACGAATTAAGTACGCTAGCTAGAAGTGCAGTGTGTCACAAATAAACACAACAATATCGTATCTAGATCTGCAATGCAATCAATGTTGAATTCATATCGATGGATCTAGCTTCTTACTTTTATGTATGTTTTGATAAGCATCATTTTATTCTGTGCTAGCTTTACAAAATCTAAATCACATAATAAGATTAATTAGCTACTTTTGTAAAGTCTCAATATATTTTTAGATCCTTGTTAATGACAACTATTTAGTAGTTATGAATAAACGCGAAGCTGTGAATTTCCACAAGGAAGAGCACCTCAGCTCTAGGTATTTTTGTTCATACATGCATATCCTTTTATCGACCGTTTAAAAGGATGTTTAAATTAAACATTAGAAATGTACACAATTAGCTATGGTGTTATATTATGCTAGACAAGAATAACGCAGTAGCTTTGAAATTACCCAAAAAGCAATTAGAACAGTCTTTTTCGTCTCATTTTATGCTTGACAAGAATGATTATAGTAACTTTGAAATTTCTCAAAGAGCAGTTTAACAAAATCGAAGTTTAAAATGGAGCATTGCAAACTTAAATGGCGAAAATAACTCAAGCTCAGAAAGTTTTCGTGTGCGGTATTCCTGTAAATATCTAAAATAATTATACAATGCATAGTAAACGGGTCAAATAGAAAGCGCTTGTACATTCTATGATTGATATTCCCCTAAATCTAGCTCTCTAAACTAGATTTAGAGTTGCTAAAACCAATCGTACATCTAGACGTAAGGTTTACTCTCTAATGAAGTTTTTCAATTTACAATGTGCCTTTGGTAGGGACCAGTTTTCTCCTCGAATTGATTCAAAATCACGAAAGATATTAAAGTGGTTATAGATCAAAGTACGTAACATACATATGGCTTGTATGTCTAACAGAGGGAAAAGTGTCTGCAACTGCAGTCATGGGATATGAATGGGAAAAAAATTAGTTGATTGTTTGACATAGCCCTTTCTTATAAGGCAATCTCAGATCTTTTCTTCATTTCAACAAACCCCTTGTCGGGTTGGACGGAATGGATGTTGTACATAAGTCACCCACCAATTGTGTGGTGGTAGATCCCGAGATAACATTACTTGCATGACATGAAAAAGAATTCGATTAGAACAACAATGCAACTGGACTTATGAGAGATTTTCAAAAGTATATTAGCTTGCATAGAGTGGTGGATAAAAAGGGAGCCCATATGACACAACACCTTTTACAGTGGGGAAGGTGCGGTGAAGAGATACACGTCATGACTGCGATGAAGAACCCAAAAGGAAAGCTATAAGAAAAGCAGAAACTCAGGATTAGAGGTCAGTTAAGAAAGGCAGCGGTAGAGAAAAAGAGATAGATAGATAGATGGTGAGAGATAGAGACAGAGAGACAGAGACAGAGACAGAGAAAGAGAGAGAGAAAGAGAGATAGACAGGGTCAGAGATACAGAGAGAGAAAGGGAGAGAGAGAGAGAGAGAGAGAGAGAGAGAGAGAGAGAGAGAGAGAGAGAGAGAGAGAGAGAGAGAGAGAGAGAGAGAGAGAGAGAGAGAGAGAGAGAGAGAGAGAGAGAGAGAGAGAGAGAGAGAGAGAGAGAGAGAGAGAGAAACCGACATACTTCAAAAAGAAGGTAGAAAAATAGTAAAAAATGACGAAAAAGAAAGAGGAAAAAAAAAAGAGAAGAGATAAAAAGAGACTTTCGCGAGTAAAAAAAAGGATTCACAAAGATTTTGCCGGATAATTAATTATACACCTACAGAGAGAAAAATAGGACCCTTCATATTTGCCATGAGAGTTGGACGTGAACCAAAAACTTTGTCACAAAAGCTAGGATTGCAAAAAAGAATCTTTAACAAGAGAACTTGGCATGGAATAGAACATATTTGTCACTAGTCTTCGTCATGGAATAACATACATTTATCAAGATAGCTCGATCGACATGGAATAGTTTATGTTTGTCGGGAGAGAAGGGCATGGAATAAAAAAATGTTTGTCACAACAACTCGACATATTCGTCGCAACAGCTGAAGGTGGAGTAGGGCATATTTTGTCTCGAGAACTAGGCGTGGTACAAACCTGTTTGTCATGACATTCGACATAGAATAGAACATAATTATTGGTCGCCAGAGTTGGACATGAAACAGAAACATGTAATAGGACATGATAGTCATAATATATGGACATGGGATATGAGATATTCATCTTAAGAGATAGACATTGCGAAGATGTTATTTGTCATAAAAGATAGGCGCAGAATGAGATACATCTGTCTTGAGAGCTGGGTCTAAAAGCGAAGTTGCGACGATTTGCCATGAGAGGTGGAGACAGAATGCAGCATGTTTGACATCTATTGATAGATATTTTGGTTCCAAAATTTTGTCATGAAATGGGTCACTTTCATTATGAGGGATAGGCATGGAAGACATGAAGGATGGCCACATGTGACATGAAGGATGGCCACAAACCACATTTTGCCATTAACCATTTGAAAAGAAATTTGTGTCAAACATTTGTTTTAGTGATGGACTTTAAATGCATGAGGAAAATAAAAATAAAAGATGATGACTCATTTTCATATAGATTAACTGGTTTAATTGTAAAGAAATATATCGGATTTTTTTTTATTTCTCTTTCATCATAATTCATGCATGAGAGTAAGACAAACCCTTTATTTTATGAGAAAGACGTTTTGAGACATAAAAATTCCAGTTCGTCGTTTGTAACATCATCTCTTATCGAAAATATGGGAATACTAATCCTGCATTGATCAGAACATATTAAAAAAAACAACAACAAAACTTAGAATAAATCAGGTAGGCATAATAAGGAAAAGCTGCTTGTTGACGCTATATATAACGGTTGTCCACAGGGGCAACAATCCATTGAGCCCCAAGATGTTTTCAAGGGAGGTAAATTGATTCTCAAACTGACATGACAGGCTCGAGGAACTGAGCTCATAAGCGAGACAGGAATGTAAAAATGATCTTAAATAAGAAAATTATCTGAATTTGAATATTGGCAGATTTTCACTTGTCATTTGGAAATCTCATGAGGCCAGCTTAGTACTTAACTTGTGTCTTCCATCTAGGCATGTAAAACTACAAGTTCTTTGCCTCAAAGGAGTTCTTCCCGAGATTAAAGAAAAGTTACGATCAAAACTTTGCGTCAGTCGACATTAGAAAAAATACCAGTAACTACTGACTGTTGAACGATAAAGATAATCATCTGGGTAAAAAAATTGTCCAAACTGTAGGCGTTCATACTCTGAACTCTCTGTAATAAAAGATTCAATTCGCAAGAATGCCAAGAACCCCACCAACTATAGATATGAAGTTTGGCAATATCAATAAGACGTAAGCAGAAGCGTGATGCCCCAATATGAACTATTAACTACATCTCAGTAAAGATATGATTCTAATATAAGATGATCGACCTAAGGGATGGTTATCTTATCCGCGTAAGACAAAAATTAAAAAGCTAAAGAGAATAGATTTGCAATGTACGTTCCGGAAGAAGAAACAGAAAAAGGGAAAACAAAAACTATTGACAAAACGCATTAAAAAAAGACAGAAAACCGCCAATATAGGAACTAAAAATTGAAAGACAAATTTTGCATTGAAATAAAAAGGCAGAAAAATAGCCTTTTAAAACATTAAAAAATATGTTGAGAGAATTTCAACCATGAAACAAATTAGCGAGAAAGACAAAAAAAAGTACACGAATGACAATTTTTCTTTTTCCATTATTCTGGTAAAAAGATTGAACTCTTATTTTTGCAGAGAAAACAATTTCAAAATACGTTCAGTGAACGCATTACTTCGATTTTGGTCCGATGCTTTTCGAGTTAAAACCCTCAAAAGGAGCTAACAGCTAACTCAACCAAAACAAAAGAAGTTTGTGGCTTTCATTTGGCGTCAATCTGTTCTGTTTAGATGAGGTGACAATCGTTGCTGGTAGGATGAGTCAACTATCGAGCTGTTTCAGTCCGCTGTAAATTCATCAGCATATCAAACCTTGTTTTTCTATGAACAGAAGGAAATTTACGGCCGCTTCTCTATAGAGCGGACAGTTGCTGAGAAATTGAAAAATAAATGAAGTAGAAACTCACTTCTCCGTCTTAAACGTGATATCATTCCGGTGAGCAAAAGCTGTGATGTCGCAAAAATAATGTAGCGCTGATGTCTGTTAAACGACATTTGGCTGAGATATTACGTTTACGCTAGAAAATTTCGTAACAGCGCCATTTCTGTGAAGAGGAGAGCGGTCTCCTCTCTTCCTGAGGGAGAGAGAGAGAGAGAGAGAGGAGCCCCCAATCACCGACTCTATTCTCTAACCCAAACTGGCCGCAAACACAATCAGCTGGGGATCGGGACGCCGGAAAATCGCTTCCCGCGCGGCCACAATAGGTAATTGACAAAATATTTCTCGACCAAATTAGCAGCCCTGATTCCCGGAATCAGCGCAAGTGTCTGGCCAAATTTCATCCTCGGGGCGAATTACACGGGGCAAATGAAGTGAGGACTCTCGCAGATTAACGTTTAAATCCTTAACAAGCATGGAGAGAGGCTTTGCTTGTGTGTCTTCCCCCTCCCCCCTCCCCAGCAGAGAGGCTAGGCAAGCTTACCTCTCTAGACTTGCTGCCCTGGAAGGGCCACACAATCCGATTGGATGGTTTTTGAATGGTTCTGGGATTGAATCTCCTCCCGCAGGGACTTGGCTTTGCGAGCAGACGAGATCAAGAGACCATGGTGTCTTCCACCATGCTATCGTGGAGAAAAAGTAATCGTTTTAGTCGTTAGGGAAGCCTTGGAGAGGGGAAGGGAAGAGAAGACGGAGAAAAATGGTTAGATTTGAATAGAAAAGATTAAAACGGAATATTGCGCCGAGGCGCGAACGGCAAAGATGGAGTGACGGGGGATAATTGAAGAAAAAGGGGAGTTGGGGTAGAGGGGTTGGGGAAAAGATGATGAAGTAGAAGGAAGAATCCTAGAACTTGAAGGGAGAAAGAAAGCCCAGGAACATCAGTGTACTTCGGCCAACAGATTCCAGAAAGACCCTCCCAGCCGGAAAATATCGTTTCCCGAAGTAAACATCGCCCGGTTGGCCAATGAGCCGGAAGGACAAAGGGATCCGGCGACAATTCAATTCCTCGAGGCGATTAGGAGTCGAATTAAAGCAGCAAATATCAGGAGGTTTTTCCGCCTCTAGAGAAGATGGGACCGGGGTTTGTCTGGGGAGCGTGCTTGCCTATGAGCTAAGCCGCCAATCTGGTCTTGGAAAGTCCGTTGGGACGGGCACACCCCTCCCCAATTTGACCTTTCCTTGCTGCATGCCGCGGAGCAGATGAGATTGGTAGAAAGGCATCGTTCAACAGTCTCCAGTTATGATTTAATCCGTAGCAGAATATAACATCATGTAAGGTGCTTGGAAATCTTATTTGTTTATAATTATATTGATTTTATGACGTAAAATTCCGTGTTCTCTAGAAATAATCTTGTTGAGTCAGAATAGTTGTGCAAATTTTTTGGACAAAGAAAGCGGTGAGACTTTTATGCTTATGCTTTGTAGATCTACGGCAACTGTAAATCAAATAGTTATCATTATTTGCTTGAAAATCGAACTTTCAAACTTTTTTATAAAAAAAATTTAACTTATAAATCTTTGTTTTGGTAAATGTGTTTCCATTAATGAGGGATTTCTTGTAAAGAAGGTCTTTATAAATGATGCACCTTGCATCACTCTTAGACTCAGGTATAATTGCTTTACTCATAATTTGGTTCATCCTCATATCCGTATTGCTATATCGTTATTTTCCATTTGATGCTGTTGGTTGTTATTACTTGTGGTTATTTTGATGATATGGTTTGTAATTGTTTATATGATGATATTAAAGGTAGTATATGTGGCTATACTGGTGGTTTGAGTAGTTTATATTCGTGGTTAATGAGGTATCATTGACAGTATGGGGGATTCATTGATAATAATTATGTGTAGTTCTATAGACGGTTGGTACTTCAGTGAAGGTAAAATGATTCTGCTGATAGCAATGAACTTCTAATGATGATTTTGATGGTTACATTAAGGGTGTCTTAGGTTTACTTGGCGTTATATTTGATTCTGTAGGTTATAGCAATCTGGGGTTCTATTAATGGTATGAATGGTATTATTGATTGTACAGAGTAAGTGCGATTCTATTGATGATATGGGTGGTTGTGGTGATAATATAAGTTGTTGTATTGAGGGCATGGTGTTTGTTTTGATGGTCATGATGATTTTATTGAAGCAATGAGTGGTTTTATTGGTACCATATGTGTTTGTTCTACATATACGAAAGTTTCA
>JAWDGP010006304.1:0-42500 GCA_033675545.1 Elysia crispata | reverse complement strand
GTTCTCAGGAAAACCAGGGATTAGAAAAAGCCTGTGATTAGCCCGGGTCTCGCAATGGCTACCAGTGATAACCGAATCATTGAAGACGACCCTCTAACTCATCTTTAGCAGCTCGTGTTTGCTGAAAATATTTTCTTAAAGAAGCACGGGTCACATTTTCATGGCGTTAGACTAAACCATTTTCTTTTCTAATCCAGCCTCCACGGTTTTTCTTGCTTCTTCTTTTGTTTTGTTTTGTTTTTGTTGTTGTTTGGTTTAAGACGGACATCTCTTTTCTCTGTTCTGGTATACGGTGTCTGGTCAAAAGATGATGTAGCTGACAAGGAACCCGGGGGCGGGCCACGGAAGAGGCTGGCTGGCTGGCTCCCCTTACCGGTCTTGCGCTCTGTGACACACACACACACTCTCTCTCTCTCTCTCCCTCCTCCACTGACAATAGAGACAGCCTCCCCGATCCTAGCATGCTTCATCTAATTGTCATTACTGGGAGCGATGATAGTAGCATTAGCCGGGGATTAGCCGCCTCCAGCTGTTGATTCAAGCCCAGAATTTAATATGGCACAGAGGAAACCTACGGAAAATGAAAAGTCGACATCAATGGACACAAGGAATTACAGGAACGTGTCTATTTCAGCGATGCTATCATCTTGGTTATTGACGGTCCAAAGACGACGGCTCTTAATGAGTTTATCTTTCTCTTGTCGCGGAGTATTATTTTCGTCATCTTGCCGCTCTTAATTTTTGAATGTGTACATACCCAGAATGAAAAAAAAATGACTTGTTTTTTTTTTCCATTTCGATAATACTTCCACCTCTTCTCCCTGTCCTTCTCTCTCTCTCTCTCTCTCTCTCTCTCTCTCTCTCTCTCTCTCTCTCTCTCTCTGTGTCTCTCTCTCTGTCTCTGTCTCTGTCTCTGTCTCTCTCTCACTCTATTTCTCTCCGTGTGTCTGTCTGTCTCTCACGCTCTCTCTCTTTCTCTATCCCTCATATTATACCTTCTCATCGTCTGGTTATATCATCATCATCATCATTATTATTATTATTATTATTATTATTATTATTATTATTATTATTATTATTATTATTATTATTATTATTATTATTGTTATTGTTATCACTTTTTTAACCAAATCAGAGTCTCAACTCTGTTTTTACTGCTCTTAAATTAAAAACTCAATCGCCTATAAAGAAATATGTTTAAAAAAAAAATCCTTATTAGGAAGATATACCGTCCAACTAAACGTGTTAAAATGTAACTTTAGAATTACCATGTTTCTTTTTTCCTCATTACACTCACACTCACACCCACACACACACACACACACACATAATATATATATAATAATAATAATAATAACAACAACAACAATAATAATAATAATAATAATAATAATAATAATAATAATAATAATAATAATAATAATAATAATAATAATAATAATAAATCCATAAACTCTAGCTTCACAAATTTAGTTTTTAGAGCTGAAATTATAGATAATAACGAAACATTCACATATATTATGAAACAAAAATTCTTTGTCTACTTAGATTTTTTTTACTTGTCATTCAAGTTTGTTCTAGTGTAAGTTTCATTACTCTGACGAGGAGTCTCCATGATCTCAGCATAGTAAATTTCCGATCTACCACAGTGGTGCTTTTCATTCTTTAGTTTCAGAATTCTTTGCGCATTAGTCAAACCGCGCTCCGCATAGTGCTGTTGCCATGTTTGGTGTGGCAAGGGGAATAATCTAAGCAATGTCTCTCTCAGTTATAAACTTTAACTGATTTTCCTAATAAGTCTTTTCAAGCAAAGAATAAGAAAGGGATTGGCTGATAACTGAAAAAAAAAGAGGAAAAGAAAAGAAAAAAGAATTAGATAATATAGAAAATAATCACTTTTTATTGGACCAGTCCTGTAATATATTTATATATGTTGTTAAGTATAGCTTGGAAAGGCTCGATAATATTCAAAACATATCCATTGTTCAAATTATTTAATTGAAAAAAAAACCGAGTCAATATTATAGAAAATGGTAATTATTTTAATTATTTTGTTGCAAAAAACACTAAAAACAACACAGACTTAGAATTCTGTTTTGAGTTTCAGCACTGAGGAAAGATTTAGAAATCAATATTTCACTATAAAATCTAGTGTAACAAGTAGGTCTACCACCATATCTCGAGGTTGATTGATAAAATTTTGCTTTTGATTTTATTTCTTTTTAAGTTTTGAATTTAATAAGATTTATCTTTAAAGCCAAAGACATAAAAGTCACAGCTTGCTTTTGACATGAAATCTTTATTGCATCGACACTCAAAATAATTCTCTCTATCTCTGCTATTGCTGCTTCCATACTTTCAAGGCTTAGCGTCTATGTTTGCCATTCCTTCTGTCATAGTGTTAAGTTAATTGCCTCTACAAGCTGTTCCTACCACAATGATGTCAGTTTTAGCCCATTATTATTAACTTCTCGGTCTTATACTTATTTGCTGTAAAACTAATTGTTTAAACATAGTATTGACTAGTAGTAGCGTTTGCACGAAAACTATTTATTTCATTAACCCAAAACCGAAAGAACTCGTTACGGTGACGGACTAAAGTTTTAATATAAGTTAGATTTGCCGAAGTTATTGATATATTCTTTAAGGAAAGGCTCAGTCTCTTTACCCTTTACACAATAGTCATTTAATGGAAGGCAGTGACAGGTTAAGGGCACTGGAGACTTGGACAAATAAACATGAACTACTTAAATTATGAAATTAATTCATTCATATTTTTAATGATATGCTGAAAAGATCAAGGGCAAACTGCTAAAATACAAGAGAGCATTTCTATGAATTTATATATTAATAGAATCTGATGGCTGCATCAAATATGAAAGTCGTATTGATATTATTATTTTATACTTGCTTTTTCTCCTGTGTATCTTATTTCTGGCTCGATTTAAAAAAAAATCAAATAACAGCTCCTTACGAGATAATTTTTATTAACGTTGAAAATTATATAAATATATATTTATATATATAATAACATAATTGTTTTGTTTAACAATTAAATGCATGCTGTTTTATAATATACTCTGAATCAATAAAATAAAACATTTATCTGATCATAAGTTAATAACATTCAAGAAAAATGTTTTTTATGAAAAAATTCCGAAATTTATTTCAACGCCATTCAAAACTGAAAAAAGATCATATAAGGTATGTTATTCTTTGTTGATTTCTGCAAATACTCATAGAGATATTCTTGATATATTCCAGTTATATAAATAGGCCTTAAAAATTTTTTGACTGATATTCACGAAAATTACTAACAATCACAGTTAGCATTATTGGCAATAACAGCTTCATCACATTAGCTCTAGTTGAAATTTAAAGAAAAAAAAAAACGACAAACAACTGCGTTTTGAGGGGTTTCAAACAATGTTTTAGATCTTGTTAAAGATAAACTCAGAAGGAAATAATTCCGCATTGCAAGTCCTAAAGCTGCGTGGGTAAAAAATCTCCCAGCAAGCCTAGAAGCACCTTTCGGAATCTTCTAAAAAGACATTCAATTGGTTACCAGATATTAATGACCACAAGATCTTGTAAGTAAAACGTAGCCTTCCCATGGGTCAGGTTAGTACAATATTATCGTTCTAAGGCAAATCAGCATAAGCGCTTTCCTTGTCTTTTTTTTTAAACCATCTTTTGGAACGACTGTTGCTTGTTTAAATTCTCTTTAGCCATATCAATAAAAAGCGAATTGCAATGATATACCTTGGCATTATGAATCCTGACATAAGAGTGTTATTTTATTTAAGAACCATTGCATTAGGTCAGTTCTCAGAATACGAAAAAAAAAATCTTTTCATGATTGTACTTCAAGTAGTGTTGCATTAAAAGTATGATATGAAAGATCACTCGAACGATATTTGCTTTTTCATGAAAAGACAATCATATATCCTAAAAAAAAAAACCACAAACAGAACACAACACCAAAAATTAAACAAACCCCCTGTGCGCGCCAAATATTAAATAATAATAATAATAATAATAATAATAATAATAATAATAATAATAATAATAATAATAATAATAATAATAATAATAATAATAATAATAATAACAATAACAAACAAACAAACGCACCCAAACACAGCAACATTATGAGAATCACAAAACGTTGCAGCTGTGTGGGCTGCTAAATAGCTCAGGCGACAGAGTGCTGAGTTGGCTGTACGCAGGTCTGGGGTTTGAAAGCTGACTTGGGTTATTCGGAGGCGGTGATCGAATCTCACCTAACGAGCCCTGTCTTAAGCCCCCTTCAGACGCACAGTTTTTTGTATCCGGTAAAGCCATCCGGTCAGTCCATGAGAATAAAGCCCCCTTCAGACGCACAGTTTTTTGTATCCGGTAAAGCCATCCGGTCAGTCCATGAGAATAAAAATAGTAGTGCAAAGAAGCGGCTTGACAAAAATCGTACCGGATAGCTTGATATCTGGCGCAGCTAGATATTTCCCATCCGGTGGACATCCAGTGAACTGGGGCACTGGCGCCTCGAGGTCTTTACTTTGATCTTGCCGCGCGCGGAGCTAAAAATACGAATAAAAATATTTTGAATTACTGGTCCAATCTAAAAATTAATACGATTTTCGTGATCAGCGACCTTCAATTAGTTAAATTTACGCGGGGAACAGAATTTAACGATAAATTAAAAAATAAAAAATTCGAAATCATGTTGATCATCCTCCATTTTTGTGAACGTTTTGAATTTCGCGCGAACTAGATACGACAACCCAATGATGTCATCATCTAGGCCAAGCTTTGAATGATCAGGTCAACTGATATCCAACTGATATAAACGGTCATATGATTGCTAATCCGGTTAGTGTCAGTTTCAACTGACCGGATGGCTTTACCGGATACAAAAAACTGTACATCTGAAGGGGGCTTTAGGATTGACGTGCGGCTGATACTCTCTGACACTGTAGAGATTACAACCACACTGCAATTAATTGTTGTCTAAAAAAATCCAACAAAAACCAACAAAACAGTTGCATTTTCCTGCTATAATCGCCTGAATAGGGTACAGGATCAAAATACACCAACCATCTTCATTCATCTTAAGCTAATGACTGATAATCTAGTTCTTAGCGTCATCGATGCACTGTTCAAAGTGTCAAGTGAATCGATTTCTGAGACTTTCAAGAATCTTATCTTCTTTTGAAAGAATAATCAAATCCTTGCTGCTGAACCAATTCATTTACAACAATTTTTCACAAAAAACAAAAACCAACAAATGTGGTTGTTTTCATCTGGATCTCCGACTTTTTTTTTTTTATTTCATTGATAGTTTTTACAGTTTACATAAAAATCTTGAACAGCTTTTCTTCTCAGCAAAAAGTCCTTCATTAAATCACCCCTGCGTCTGTTTATTTCGCTAAAGAAACTAAATTTGATGCTGTTACAAAATATTTACTTAGAAAAGATCAGAGTAATCTGATGTCTTCAATGATCACTGTCGCTGGTTGTTTTTCCTCCTTAAAGCATTGAATAATAAACATAATTTATTTAGTTTCAAAAGAAATATGAAACTCAATTTACCCTGGAGACAAGCTTGAGTCAAGCATATTGAATGTTTTTTGAGGCCGCATGAAGCACAAAGAAATTTCATCACATAAAACATAATGTTATCAAAATACATGGTAACATGTTTATGATTCGGATCTGGCTCTGCTTTATCTTTTCAATAATCTAGCACGTGAAACAGGTTTCATTAGCTCTAAAAATTAATAAGAAAGCTTGCGACACCTAATACATATGAGAGAAAAATCGTCAGTGAAAACCTGAAAAAAATTATTATTTACTTCATAAGTTCATATAAGAGGATAGGCCATCAAAGAAATTAGTTCTAAAAATCATCAAAAGAAAATAGGCTAGAAAAGAATGGGCTTAAAGATATTATAATTACATATAAAGACGATGAAGAAACCAGTATTAAAAATTTCTCAATACGTGCATGAGCGGGAAAGAAGCAAGATTCTGGTTACAAAATAACCTCACTAAACCGGTGTAGACGACGGAAAAATGAGTTCTAAAACCTCTCAAAACCTGAATAGGATATAAAGAAAATAGCGTGTCCTATGGCTTCCACGGATAAACAAGTAACTTGAGAAATAATCGAGTGTTTTCTACCATATTCTGCCGGCGTCACAGGTCAAACTTTATACAAATAACGAATATTTACATTGAGCCGATCAAATCAGAGAATTCGATTATTCCTCTTAGTTTATTTTGATTAACACAATTTTTTTGTGTAGATCTTCCATCTCTGTTATGGCAGGCACATAACGAATGTGCAATCCCTATGATTCAGATATTTCATAACAGAATACGGATAAAATTAGTTTTACAAAATGTGGCCAATTTTTTAAGCATCTTCCGAAAATTCTACTAGTTTCAAGAAATTATTATGACTGAAAAGTCAGGAAAATATGTCGAATTAGAAAAATCAAATCCTTTGTTTGTGACTTAAGGAACTCTGTGCGAAACACACACCCACACCCACACACACACACGCATATATACATACATACATACATATATACATACATACATACATACATATATATATATATATATATATATATATATATATATATATATATATATATATATATATAATGTTTGATCGTTATTCTAGCATTTTGTGACAGTGCTCGACAAAGGGAGCTTAATAATGATAACAACAAAATTGATTACCTAGATTAAATTTTGATTTGCCATGACTCCAGAGTTTCGAGCCCGTGCGGCTCTCTTCAGATGGCTGTGAGTAATGGTCGGTGGTTTGTGTTTACGTTTGACAGCAGGAAACGTTTTCTGCGCACGCAGTGAGAGAAAATCTCCTTTCTTTTGTTCAAGGAGGGAGCTTTGGTCAGAAAAAAAAAGAATGTTCTCCAGTGTAGGTTTTTTTTATAAACGTTTCCGACTTTCTGATAAGTGCATTGGTGTACAGTTCTTTTTCGTGAAGGGGAATGTTTTTTTGTTGAATAATCAAACGTCGTTTTTGCTAAATCTAGGTCTAGATTCATTATGCTGTGAAAGTGCTCAACGCAATATATAAATATGTATATATATATATATATATATATATATATATATATGTATGTATATATATATATATATATAAATATGTATATATATATATATATATATATATATATATATATGTATGTATATAATCAATCAGTCTCAAAAAAGCTTTTGGTCTTATGTTTATTCGTTATTCGATAAGTTGCAGACAATTTTTCTTAACAATAATGAACCATGAAATTTTGCAAGTCAGTCATGCAAGCTACAATAACATGGCGAAAAAGAATAAATCATTTACCAGCTTGTTAATACTGTAGATACCTATTTATGCTAACCTTTTTTATTGAAAAGATTAGCCTTGTGAATACTTTTATGGAACGAAATCCTGCAGCTTGCATTTCTAATCGCTTATATTTCTGAGAAAGTAAGAAATTTTAATTATCATCAACGAAAGTCGGAAGTTAAACGGATTTTGGTAGAATGTTTACAAGAAAAAAAATAATTTAGGTTTATCTGTCACACTTTACTTAACAGGATTTGTTTGTCTAAAGATTTCTCCTTTTTCCTTCTGTAGTTAAATGCTAACACTCGAATGTCTTTTTACTTTTCCAAAGTTCCGAATTTCTTAAATAATAGAAGTTAAGAGATTGATACAAATGTTCACTTCTTAATAGGCAATATTAGCACGAAGCTTTCTCTTGAGGCTGCGCTAAAATTACTGAAGAATCGAAACGCATTACTAAGTGGCACGTTTCTAAACCAAAGTGTTGATAGTCTTGGATCTTGTGACGAAAAGTTTCATTTTTTTCTTGCCGCGGTTTTTCTTGGGCTCTTTGCTCAAATGATACAACATGGCAGAGAGAAGAAGAGCTTGATCGCGAGAGACACACAATTGTTCATGTTTACTTCCGCTCCGTCCTTATCCGCAAAGAGGAAGGACACTCAACAACCAAAACAATACCATGAAGCAATATGTTTTAGAAGAAAAATACTGGGGTAGCTGAGGTTTAATTTTTTTCTCTGGAGCACAAGCAATTTACTGTGACATTTTTTTTTTATAGCACTGTAAAGTCATTGTAAAGAAAGACATAAGTGAATGACACGTACAGTATTAATGCGACGTCCTGAAACTTGATAACTTTGCACCAAGCCAAATCTCACGGGTTGGAATCTCACATAATTATCTGGCCAGAATTTGAGATACGTCGATTAAAGTTTGACTCAATATCCGCTGAAACTATGCAATAAAATGATCCAATGATCAGCGAGACTTTACATCAGGTGTGTCATGCTCACACTGAAGTATCAAGGCTGATTTCAATAACGATCGATTCCCTCAGTCCAATCGGGGGAAGAAAATCTCAGAAGTTTCAAAATGTAGTAGAAACTCTCTCGCGGAAACCCGATATTTTAACCCTCCCCCCCCCTCCCCCTGTGATGGCTGCAATCATGTAACCTAAAGTTACAGTATTACAACCTGTGGAATAGTTACAGTATTACAACCTGTGGAATACACCATTTATACCTAATATTCCATTATCATTACTTTTTAATACATAATTTATAATTAACATCCCAGCAACAGAAGCTATCAAATGGATAATTTATATCTGAAATTCTAATAACCTCTACTCTAGAAGGCATTGATTTTATAAATCTTTAAAGTAAGTTTTATTTTTTTTATGAAGGTCGTGTAGGTAAAAATTCAATAACATACATAATGAACGACACATCTCAGATCATATCCCTGCGGTTTGTAGCAATGATTAAGGTGACACTGATTTCAGACGATTCGAATCGTGAAAATAGCAGAAGTCAGTAAGCCTCGGCTGGCCAGGGACACGTGCACAGCACACACTGATAAGCAAATGAAGATGCCTATATTCTTCCTGGAAGCAGACGGCTATCCCCTTAGGATCAGCCATCACGGATCTGCAAGAAAATTAAGCCGCTTAACTTTGTTATCGGCAGGGAAGTAGGACAAATTATGCGGCCAAATTGGACAATATCAATTACTTTGTGCGAAGGCTAATAAATTCCGGACCCGCGGAGCGCCACCGTTAACTAAGGTATTACAAGTTTTGTGGTGCGCATTTCGTGGAAATTTTGGTCTGAGATGGACCAATTTGGCTGGCAAGGCCCGTTATCTTGTCTTGCGGGTGGGCAACCAATCAGATTAGGGCTAGGTCGACTGGCTTCCTAATTTGGTTAGAGACTTCTCCGGTTGCTAAGGAAATTGACACGATGTCCGGGGGGACACAGGGACACAGCAAGTAAGAACAGGTCCGCCTTACGAGGAATACAGACTGGCATTAAGACGTTGGAGACATTTGATCAGACGTTGAACATTTCTTCCCCAGTTGATTGTTCACCGCACTTTATGCAACAACCCATTATGATCGAGATAAAAAAAAAAAACAACCTCATTTGATTCAAATGATAATCCAAGGAATTCTGGCTGGTGTTGTTTCCCCCTTGATATTTCTTTTTCTTCGTTTTGTTATTCTCTTTCTGATTTCTTTTGCTTTTGTTTACTCTCAGAAATCTTATGATTTTTATTTGGTTCTTGCTTCTTTCTTCCATTCCTAACGCTTTAATTTTTTGGTAATGCTGTTGCTGTACCTTTTGACTTCTCGTGTTCCTTCTTGTCTTCAGCACTCATATATTACAGTAATGTTCCGCCTCCTGTCCGATTCTTCTTATTTGTATCTTCCTGCTCGTCTTCCTAACCTTCCTTCCGTTTCCTTACCCTTTCACTTTTCTGCTACTACCATCTCCCCTTTGTGTTTTTAATTTTTTCATTGTCCTCCTTCTCTTCCTCTTTCTCTTTCCTCTTGTACGTGTTCTTGATCTTATGTCTGTTTGTCTCCTACTTTTCCATTTTTTTTTGCCTTCCATGTGAACGAAACAACTAACAGCAACCACACAGCTAATATTGAACCGCACAGCTTATAATGAACCACCCAGCGGATCTATCAAATGATAAGGAGCTACAAAGCTAATAGGAAAGTCCACAGCTGATATCAAACCCACGAACTCATAGAAACCCACGCAAGCGATAGGAAACCACTCAGCTAAATCCAAATCACACAACTGATAGCTAATCTCACAACTCGTAGCGATTCATGAATCTGATAAGAAGACAAGTAACGATCATTGAGCTGTGGGACAGATAGGTAGCCTCTCAGCTATTTCCAGCTCCACGTAGGTGATTAGAAGCGTCATAACCCATAGGGATTCCTTAAGACTATAATTATATTAAGCTGGGTGCAATATAAACAAATGGTGGTTAGCTGTTTATGCCCCGTAGCAAAAAAGCAAAAAAAAAAAAAAAAAAAAAAAAAAAACAAAAAAAAAAAAAAAAACAACCCCCCCCCCCCAACAAAACAATAAAATACACACTCACACAATTAATCTCTACAAAAAAACCTTATAGTGAATCGTAATAGATAAAACAAGCGAGGAAACCACGCAACCGATGGAAAAAAAACCTACAAAAATAAATAAATAAATAAGATTATGTATGTCGCACCATAGATACAGCCATATAGTCGAAATTAAGTTACTCAACAAACAGCACACCTCGAAACTTATAGTAAGCCAAAGCTAGCCAAATAACCGAAAGCGACTATAATAAGAAAGAGAATCACTCACGCAATATGGAGCTCCTCGGGTGAAACCAGCCATATTATCGATAACAGTAGCACTTCTGATTATAAACCACACAATCTATAGCGAGCCCCACAGCCAACAATATAATTTATCAACTTAATTCATGCCAGAGAGCAAACTACATAAACCATACTTGACCAAATAACTGACCGTGAACAAATTTTCAAATCGTTATAGCCGCTGATAGTGAACTGCGGTCTTCAAATTCAGTCGCGAGCAACAAATAGCAACATTCATAGCTGACAGCGAAACATATAGCTGGCTGTGAGTCACATAGCTGATAGGGAAACACATAGCTGGTTGTGAGTCACATAGCTGATAGCGAAACACATAACTGATTGTGAATCACATTGCTGATAGCCAAACACATAGCTGATTGTGAGACACATGGCTGATAGCGAAACACATAACTGATTGTGAGTCACATTGCTGATAGCCAAACACATAGCTGATTGTGAGACACATGGCTGATAGCGAAACACATAACTGATTGTGAGTCACATTGCTGATAGCCAAACACATAGCTGATGATAAATTACATAGCTGGTGGCGAAACACATAAATGATTGTGAATCACATAGCTGATAGCGAAACACATAACTGATTGTGAATCACATAACTGGTAGCGAAACACATAACTGATTGTGAGTCACATAACTGATAGCGAAACACATAACTGATTGTGAGTCACATTGTTGATAGAGATTCACAAACTGGATAGCGAGCCACATAGCTGATAGCAAACCACAACGCTCATAATGAGCCACATCAATATTAGCTAGCCACAATTCTCATAGCGAGCCACATAAATTATAACTAGCCACATAACTGATAACGAACCACATAGCGCGTATCGGTTCACAAAATGGATAGCGTGCCACATAGCTGAAAGTGAGTTACATAGCTGATAGGTAGCCACATAGCGTATCGCGATATACATGCTAGTTAGGGAGCCACACAGCTTAAAGCGAGTGTCCCACATTTTTTTGTAAACAAAATTAGATACATCTAACAAAACCACATTTTCCAAGTTTTTAATTTGGAGAATTCTGTGCTTTCCAAATTCATTTAAATATGATTTTATAAGTGCACAATCTTGCCCAAATTTATAGATGCGCACTTATTTTTACCTAAATGATGATAGAATTTAAAATGGTCTGTAAAAACATTTAGATTTTACAAAAGAGTTCATATTTTAACAGGATTTGTTTTACTTTTTTGGATGGTATTTACTGGCTGAAGGAAAAAATGTAATATTGAATTCTTCTCAAAGTAAATTAAATGCTGTATGAAGTTAAAAGATCAATTCGTTTGAATTATCAATTTCCATCAATTTTCTCTATAAAATTCTAAGTACAGCATTGACTTTAATAGTTGGAAAATGAAGAGTAAAAAAAACATCTAAAAGTATCCTCAACTTTAATGAAGGGACCGTTCGGTTTTGGATACTGAGTACCGTACCGAACTCGACAATGTCAATACTTGGTCATTCGATTATGGGTATTCAGTACCGAGAACGAAGAGTCAGTGGTGCATCTCTCTGCTCAGCTGCGATCAAGACAAATTTCGCTTGTCTCAACCGATTGTGCTATCCGACATTACCAGCAGTCTACATAATTTGGTCGAGAACCCCAAACACCCTCCAAATCGCGTGGATGCAGGCAATTCTTGAGTCAGACAAAAAATGAATGGCCAATAAGCGAATTAGGCCGATCCGGTTTCACCCGATTATTAGATTATCTGTCCAGTTTTTAACCTTAAACTGTCTGACCTATTCAGGGGACACAAGCCAGACCTACTACTTAATTGCCAGATAATTCAATTGGCCGCCTCCTCGGCGATAAAAACCAAAAATTGTTCCTGCCAGGCCAAAATTTATTAACGGCCTCTAATCGCATTACGCGTCATTTTGAATGTATTCCTCCGCACGTGGTCCCTGCTATGGAAATTGTCGTCCGTGCAAACTTGTGCGCGCTGTCTCCTTTTATTCGATGATTTTGCGAGATCAGGGTGCTTCTGAGTGCAATTTACTTCTGGAATGAAATCAATTTGCTGCCATTTATAGACCTTACAGAATTTGGTTTCGAAGAGCTTTTTCAGTGTATTTTTAGCAGTAAAGAACCGGAAGTCATTTTGTTACATTTTTATGAACCAATTACAGACTACAGTTGTAATATTGTAAAATCATACATATTAATTCATTGAAAATAGTTCATTTTGCAATTTCTCAACATATTTCAGATACTTTTAAACGCTGTAAATTATGTTAGTACAAATAAAAAGAAATTCCGTAAAGTATTACACTTTTTGGTATTTTGTTTTCTGGAATTCATAGGCTTTTTAATAAATGGTCACAATAATGGTGAAATTGCCTAGGAAAGTACAGACTAAGTAGATTTATCAACTATCGATACCATAATTACTCTGACTTCGTTGACTCCATCGTTTTAGTAGTTTGGTCTAAAAATGGGCTCAGCCCAAGGTATTGTATGTTTATCTTCATTGTGTGGTCTGGTTTAAAGTGAAGAACCCGTAGCAATTAAAGTTCATTAGGTAATAATGTTTCCATAAGATGAGGGTCCCATTGATAACATCGTCCATCAATATTCTTCCTCTACATAGTGAGGCATAGAGAGAAAAACCCGTGATTTTTATCATGTTCACTACAAGTAAATAGTCTTGCCCAAAGAGAAAGTTTTCACCCTTTAGAAGAATTCCAATAACAGTGATATATTTATTACTTGCATAATGTACTATTTTATTTGTAGCAACTTCTGAAATTGTTTTCATGAATTGAAAGGTTATGTTTAATATGCCTACAAATATTATTAATAATTACAAATTATGTGTTGTTGGTCTAGAAAAATTCTATTTAGCAGTCCGATGCATGTAACTTGCAACATAGATAGAGGGTGATTTCGATAAGTAAATCAGGCTGCTGCATGCTTGGAACTTGCAACATAGGTACAGGGTGATTTCGATAGGTATATCGGGCAATATTATGAGTCAAACAAAAGCTCTACTAATGATAGAAAACAAAATCATCTTATTGCTTGAAAATATGGAAGCAGAAAAGATAATAGTTAGCGATAGAAAGTTTTGCCTGAATCATGTTTTGTCGTTTTATCTACAAGTATTGTTTTCGCTATTTTTGTATCATAAGGAAGGCCGATAACATTGATAATTATGTTTATTATCTCCATAATGAGTCCTTTAGAGAAAGGCTGATAACATTGATAATTATGTTTATTATCTCCATAATGAGTCCTTTAGAGAAAGGCTGATAACATTGATAATTATGTTTATTATCTGCCTAATGAGTCCTTTAGAAAAAGGCTGATAACATTGATAATTATGTTTGCTATCTGCATAATGAGTCCTTTAGAGAAAGGCTGATAACATTGATGATTATTTTTATTATCTGCATAATGAGTCCTTTAGAGAAAGGCTGATAACATTGATGATTATGTTTATTATCTGCATAGAGAGTCGTTCAGAGAAAGGCCGATAACATTGATATGTTTATCATCTACATAATGAGTGCTTTAGAGAAAGGGCCATAATTATCATTGATATTTTTGTCCTCTGGATTATGATTCCTTGATCGGAGAACCCATAAAATTGATATGTTTATCATTTGCATCACAAGTGCTTGTGATGGAGATTCAGAGCGTTGAAATGTTTAACTTCTAGATTTTAAGTCCTTGACAGGAGAACAGGTACAAGAGGTATAACAATTATGAAAATATAAAAAAAGGCTTGAGCGGAGAGTTACTCTCATTAATTATCCACATTATGTAATGTAGAAAGGAAACAAAACACTTGAAATGGAAAGAAAAAAGCAATAATGAATCATATTGTTTCACGAAAGGGTAAATTGTGATAAACATCACAATGTTTGGTTTATCTAGAAAGATATTTGTCTGCATCGCTTATTTTCTTCTCCTTGAATTGAGAAACTCGCCACATGATTTGGATATATTCAAAATTTAGAATCCAAAATTTAACGAATCTTTAATTAAGGGTACTCTACCAGATATTGCTTGTATCTCAGTCATTCAAAATGTGATTACTGAAATAAGCGACAAACATACGCGTAACTGGGTGCCATGAAAAAGTTTATGAATGAATATATATCGAAAAACTGAGAGGGAAAAATTCAAAAGATAAACAACAACAACAACAACAATAACAACAGCAACAACAACATCAACATCAACATCATCAACAACAACAACAACAACAACAACAACAACAGCAACAGCATCAAAACAAAACAAAACAAAATAACACCCCAAAGAAATTACCATAAACTACAGACTTAGTAAAAAAAAAGTATCTAATTGAAAGCCCTAGTAGATTTTGATACGAAATCGCTTGGGCATACTCAATATGCTTATATAACTAAGGAATAGAATTGTATAGCAGTGCTAAGTCGCAAGTAAATACACAGAACGTCCTTAAACAAACGAAAGAACTGCACCTGCATTTATAGATAAGTGTTTGCTATTATTTACATACTACATATGCATTGCATGATGCCTGTGAATAGCTTTACTCAAAACTGGCTATTTGATCATAAATGAGGACGCCGAGTCAAAGCAGTTTGGATACCTAGATATCCAAGAGATGCTACGAGAGGAAAAAATGAAATGCCCAGGAGCGGACAAGGCTATCGGTTATTCTAAAACTGTAAAAGCTTAAGGTTCTAATGCAAAAATGTGTGAGGACTACTCAAAGAGATTTAGACGGCAGTGTTAGCATAATGTAAGGGCATTTGACTAGAGCTCTAGATGGTAGTGTAACCATAGTGTAAGGGCATTTCACTGGAGCTCTAGACAGCAGTGTAAGGGCATTTGACTAGAGCTCTAGATGGTAGTATAACCATAGTGTAAGGGTATTTCACTGGAGCTCTAGACAGCAGTGTAAGGGCATTTGACTAGAGCTCTAGATGGTAGTATAACCATAGTGTAAGGGTATTTCACTGGAGCTCTAGACAGCAGTGTAAGGGCATTTGACTAGAGCTCTAGATGGCAGTATAACCATAGTGTAAGGGTATTTCACTGGAGCTCTAGACAGCAGTGTAAGGGCATTTGACTAGAGCTCTAGATGGCAGTATAACCATAGTGTAAGGGTATTTCACTGGAGCTCTAGACAGCAGTGTAAGGGCATTTGACTAGAGCTCTAGATAGTAATGTAACCATAGTGTAGAGCAATTCACTGGAGCTCTAGACAGCAGTGTAAGGGCATTTGACTTGAGCTGCTCTAGACGGCAATGTAAGGATAGTGTTAGGGCATTTGACTGAAGCTCTAAATACTAATGTAAGCATAGTGTAAGGGCAATAGAGTATTTTAAGAACTTTAGACGTCAGTTAAGAAGTTAAATTTCACTGTGGTTTGACTCTAGTGTACACTAGACTATTCTGAGAACTTCAGATAGCCTACAAAAACAATACTTCTTTTATGAGCTCAAAACTGTTGTATGAATGGGGTGTAAAGGCCTATAGACTGTTCTGAGAGCTTCAAATTTTTAATAAAGTGGAAATCTATACTGTAACGGGTATTATGAAATTAGTGTAAAAACACTAGCCTTACATGAGAATTTGAATTGCTAGTAAGAGTAGCATAAAAAACTACAGTTTTTTAAAATAAGCTCTAGACTATTATATAATGATAGTAAAAAGACACTAGACTGTTTTGAGATCTGTTATGGCTAGTAAGTGTAGTAGATGTATAAAGAAACTACAATTTTATGAGCCTTAAATTATTTTATGAATGTAGAGTAAAGATACTAGACAATACTGAGAGCTCCAGGCTGTGGCTAGACTATTTGAAGAGCTCTAGTTCGTAATCTAAATGTAGTGTAAAGATTCTGTATACTCTACATTCTAATAGAATCACTGGGAAATTATAAACAGCTTTTGACTGTTCTATCTGCAAAGTATATATAGATTTTATGAAGAGTTCTAGAGAAGTGTGGACTTAGTATTAAGATACCAGACTATTGTGATTTTTGTAAGCACTATAGACTGTTCTACCAGCGTGTTTTGATAATGGAGATAACATCTAGATTGCATTTCAAAGTGCTGCTATTTCAAATCACTTAACACGCAACAGTGTAACTAAATCTCGATATGCACTTTCAGAATTGAGCCGAGTATTCGGCGAAAATTTAAAGTAATGTCATGTGCAGTGTAAACAACAATGCCAAACCTCTGAGTTTTTCAGAGAAATAGTTGGAAACAGTTACAACATTCTACTGCGCTTTGTAAGAATCTCCAGGGAGACTTAAAGAGTTGTAGTGTAGTAGATCTGTGAATTCTTGGAATCTTAGCATAGCGAAGAGGATGAAATAGTGTTCATTATTTTCTATGCGACCCCGTATCATCTATAGAGCGAAAGTATAAAAAATACATGTACATAAATTATGCTAAAACTAATACATCTATCTAAAAGCAGTCAAAACCAAAAAAAAAAATTTAAAAAAAAAAAAAAGAAAGAAAGAAAAAAGAAAAAAAAATTAAAGAAAGCGAAAAATCACGAAAATCAGGGGAGGAAAATTTAAGTTGAAGAAAAAATAAAACAAAACAGAACGATATAAAACTATTATTTGCCATTATTGTATTTTTTTATTGACTTGTAGTATCAACTCTCCTTTACATATCACATTTGAGTATAGTTATAATTTACAACACATTAGATTCCACAATGGAATGAGTTCTAGATTATTCATTTTCTATCAGAAAAGTACGCACCATTCTATAATTAATAGAAGCTGCTACGACACGTATTCTAAGCTGCATAGATCTAACACAAAGATATTTTTTTTAATTGCGATTGCTCATGTTTTACAAATGCTGTTAGTGTTGTCGTTGTTGTTGTTTGCACTGTACATTGATGTTGATGTTGCTGACGCTGATGTTGTTGTTGAAATGCTTCATGGTATTATTCATGCACCTTACCAAGATTGTCAGTTATCTCAACTAATAATCTTAGACAATCTGCTAGAAAAAAAACCCCACAAAAAACATTGAACAGGATGCATTATAATCTCTCTTCTTTCAACTATCAGCGGCTCTCATTTAGTTCTTAGTGAAGCAATAAATTTTCACAAATATTAACCAAGAATTTAGTTACATATGTAGATCCTTACACTGAAGCTAAACTCTCCTTTAAATCCTAACAGCATACAAGGGAAATAACTTAGAGCAAAGTTGAAATATTAACTTTTGACAAATTAACTCCCTTAAAATTAAAATTTCATTTGGTTAGTTTTTGTTTTAATTTTGTTTTCAACTTGACCTTTCTTTGCTTTTCATCGCAATTTCTAAAACTTTTCCTGCTATTGTTGCTGTTAATCTGATAAAAGGTTATTTTTAGCCCAAATTTAGAGGATGTATTTCTACCCCGTTAAGGAAACCTATGGCAATTTAGTGCCTTCTTATATCGACTGTATATCCTTACTAGAACAGACCAAGAAGATTTTCTTCTAGTTTTTTAGTTTCTGAACACATTTCACATCGGTGGCCACTTTTAATCACAAACCTACTGATTTGCAAGTAAGTACAGGGTATTGTTTGAAAGATATAAAGATAACATAACATTGGAAACTTTCGCGCACCGTGCATAAAAGTTAAAATTCCTCTGGGTTTTTTTTGTAAAAATTTGGGTCATTCAAATCACCAATCTTTCACACGCTCTGCACAAACTCATTCACCCAAAAATAGAAGCAAAGGTTGCAGCCTATGCTGCGAGCTGTTTGTAAAGTTTTGGCTGTTGTAAAGCAAAGATCCGAGGAGCACAATAATTATAATACTGGTCGTCACCGACACCTTATAGGTTGTGCGGTTACCGACGCGGAACACTTCTTCCAAATACTTTAAGTCGGCTGTCAGTCGGGTGAGAGAAGTCAGTGAAAGAGAAATTCTTCAACAGCTCGCTGCTAGCGTACTTGAAAAACCAGTTATACATGAAATTACCATAAATCTTAATGAATGATATCGTAAACGGTTAGATCTCATATAATGCAATCATCAATTTGTAAAAAAAAAAAAGGCATGGATGCTGTATTGTTATTATATTATAGAAGCATGTGTCTGTTTTAAAAAATGATATCTTACAGTGTAATATAATACACTTATCAGTCTATGATCAAGAGTGGCATGTCACCGTGTAATTGTCATATTTTTTTTAATCACAACATCAGTCTGTGATATAGAGTTACACGATCACTGTAAAGGTCTCATAGAATGCAAACATCAGTCTGTCATAACAAATAACATGGTCACTATTTTGTTTTAAAACAAAGAACATCAGTAAGTCATAAAGAGTAAAAAAAAATTCACTTATTATTTCTCATATAAAACAAACATCAGTCTGTCATAATGAATGGCATGATCATTATTTTGTGTCAAATAGTAAAGAGCATAAATATGTCACAAAGAGTAAAAGAAATCACTGATTAGTTCTCATATATAATACAAATATCAGATTGTATTAGAAAATGATATGTTTACTGTTCAGATCTCATGTAATATAAACAGCAGTCATACTTAGGGTGGAGATGAAACTAATAAGTTCTAACATGAATAAAATATTATGAAATAATAGATATCTTAAAAATCGAATGATTCACCCAAACATAATCAAGCCTGAGATTTTTTTATTTTTCGTACCTCATTCCACAAAACCTTTCTCTGGTCCTCAAATCAACCATGCACTATATTTTATTTGACAGCCAGCATGCAATTGTGGGAATCACTCTGGTTTACAAGAGCACGGTCTTTCACAAGTGAAAACACTTCAAAATAATCAATATTGTTTTCCCTCTATCAAGCTACATAATTTTGGGTACCGGTATACACATTATCAAGTTGCTTGATTTACCTGGGTAGATTGTTTAATGTAATCATTCCATCCTACCAGCCTTCACCGCGCTGGATTAATTCAAACACCAAATATCACCGGTGAGAAAACCCAAGCTAAAATGACCACGACAAAAATGGCGCCGATGACCATAAGTACCGCTACTTGCAATGTCTGGGTGAGGGTCATCTTGGGCCGGCCATGGAGCAGCGGCATCACCATGATCTTGCTGGGTGCGTCCTTCAACTTGGACATTTCTGACGAGGTCTTGGTCATATCAGAAGGAAGCTCCAATGCATGATCTTCCGAGCTATCGCCATCGAGTCGAAGCGGAGAACTTTGCTTGGCGTGGGTGTCCGGAAACACCTTAGAGGAAACGTCAGACTCAGAGAGAAGGTGAGACCAAGGCTGTTGACTGCTATCAAGTTCGTTGTGGCCTCTGTTGGGAAGGATTAAAAATCTTTTATTTCTACAGTTCATTTCTTAAGGACACCTGGAAATTTTACCATCTGAATTTATATATGGACTTCACCTAATAAGACCGACATAATTATTGTGCTGTTGTGTTTTTTCAATGTACTTTCTGTTTGATCTACTCTTAAAATTCTCTTTGAAGAAATTTATTTTGTTTTATTGTTTTTTGTTTTTTTTAATGCTTCAGTCAACGAAATATTACGCTCAGTTATTGTTAAATGCGTAATGCAACACATGCACAATACGTATTAAAATAGTTATCGTTTCACGTATTACCAAGCGTCATGTTATGTTATCCTATAGTTAATACTAGCGCTACTTATTCCCACGTTTTAGTTTAATGCCTAAACCAGGAATACCCATATTGTGTTCAATAGCGGTTATATTGCAAGACGTACTTGATTCTAGTTTTATGCCTAGCCGAGCATTTTGACCTGACCCTGCCTTGTGCTCTTACATTATAAGTACTGAACGTGTAACCCCAGTAGCCCAACCTCATGAGCAGAAAGGTTTGGATATTAAACCTCAATCTTCTATCTAGTTAAGCAAAGAACACGGAACCCAAGCAAAGTTTACAAAACAAAAATACTTACTGGTCCTCTGCCTCTTCCATTATCACAGACAGAGTACGAGAAAGGTAGACGTCATCTCTTTCTGCGCTCTGAACACTCGTGTGGGAGGATCTAATGCTGGCCTCTAAGTTCTGTTCGTCATCTGTTTTTGACTTTTCATCAGACAAATTGTTTTGTCCTATTGCCGTCAATGGGATGCTCGGTGAGTTCATCTGTAAGACAAGTTGTCTCGAAAAGGGAAAAGTCTGCTGCTTGAAATCGCAGTTCATTGACTGGAAATATTCCCATGTTGTCGAGGGAGCCGAAGTTTTTGGAAGCAGAGCCACCGTCCCATTTTCTTTATGCTCTGTCTCTTTTCTATGGTAATCAGAGGAGGGGTTGCTTAGCTGGAAGGATTGCTCGACCTCCTTCACGACCTGAAGAGGGTTCGAAATGTCGCTTTCTCGATTGACATTCGAGAGATTCGCCTGCTGTCCATCCATTAGCTCTGCATAGAAGCTCTTACACCCAGGTGCATCCACGCTTAACTTGGAACCTGTGTAGGTGGAAGAGGGCGCTGGGGAACTTTCCTTTGCCTTGTTCGTTCTGCTTGCGGTGTGCCTAGAGCAACGCAAAGGTTTTTGAAAGAGGTTGTCTTGCTCGACACAAAACTTCTCCGGAGGTGAGCTTAGAAGATCACCCATTAGGTCCATATAGAAACTGCTCCGGCCCTGGGTTTCGGTATTGTCACTTTTCTTTGTGGCGATCGATGGTGTGATGCTGGTCTTTGAGTAGTCACATATGTCTGAATACGCTTCGATGCGTACGGAGTGCTCCTGGGAAGTTTCCGGCAAATTAAGTTGCATTGTAAAAATCCTTGCCATGGTTGATGTTTGAGCTTTTCCTCCTACAAATTATTTGGATAGTCAGAGTCAAATTATTTGCATGTTCATTGGTTGAGCCTTGTCCTAACTATTTTGAAACTTCCAGTCATCTGTAGTCATCTCAGGTGAAGATAACTGAAGACATGGGAACAGGCCTTCATCTGTGGAACGGTAGGGTTACTGCCCTTGAAGAATTTTGTCGCAGAGCAATTGTTTGTATTAAGGAAGTTTTGTTTGTGTGGGAAACGGACTTGGCCAACATTTGGCTAACACAAAGGTTCCGGACTGAGAGTTGGACAAAAGGGAAAGATGACTCTTTGGATGGGAAAATGAGATCCACTCCAAATTAAAGCTATACAAAATTAACCTTTTATTTGCTTAAAAAAACGGATCCATTTATACTAAAACAGGCAGTTTGTAAAATACACAAGCATTTGACATTGTTGTCTAACCATTCCATGGGTGTAACCAGTTCCTGTGTCCGTGACCTTTCTCTGATGTGTCAGCCTCAGCTCTCCCGGTGAAATAGCACACATCTCAGCACAAGTCTATCAAGAACTCACAGTGAGATGCTCTAGAAACCTGTATCGTTTTTGGTGATTTTGTTCTAAGAACCCATGTAACGCGCCTCCAAGTCTCTAGGAATCACACTTAATGCAGCATACGATGATGTATACGCCTTTGGTCTCTTCCCAGAATTGTCACATCTGATGCGGACTTTATGAATAAATTGTGTGCCTCATTCACAGTATTCTCTACATAGCCTGTAAAGGGAGGTAATAAAAAGTGATAATAATAATAATAATAATAATAATAATAATAATAATAATAATAATAATAATAATAATAATAATAATAATAATAATAATAATAATAAAAATAATAATAATAATTTGATAATGATAATTATAATAATAATATAAAATTAAATGAAACATGAAAAAATGTCTGAAGGGAATTCCGTGATCAAAATAAGCATCAAACAGTATACGGCAGATGACTCGTCTATTAGTTCTGACAACGAAGAAGATATGTTATCAATGGAAATTAAAATTCAATGTGAAAAAAAAGCAAAATTATGGTATTTAGGAATGGGGCTATATTACGCGAAGAAAACTGGTGGTTTAATAAAGAAAGACAAGAAATAGTCACGTGTTACTGGTATTATTAAATTTTTAGGAATAATATTCAGGAGAATTCAGCTACATTATATGAAGCTAATTCCTCACGCGTGACGAAATAAAACTATTTGATTCATCTACATGGGAATAAAACTTGTTTACCCCGAGTTGATAATATCTGAAGGATCATCAACCTAAGCTGTATTTAATAGGGAAGCATAACATGAAGGCAGTGAAGATGGGAGAGGCCAGACGCTTTATATATATATACAATAGAAAATCTTTAAGTTAAAACACCGATCATTTGATTAGAGCAACAAGATCTGAGTAAGTGATGAGAAAGATTTTACCCAATGATTCATTTTACAGTTGGTCGCGCTCTATTTGATATTTTTGTCTTAAGAATTTTGATTTAAAAGTGCTGGCATTTTGTTGAAAATTTAATTACATATGTTAATTAAATGATATATAAATAAATAGATAAATAAATAAATAAATAGAGAAATAAATAGAGAAAAAGGTAATTCAAAATAAAAAATAAATTGATTATGAGGAGGAGGAAGTGGTAGAGGAGAAGGTGGAGAAGGAAAAGAAGCAAGAGGATGAAGAGGAGAAGGAGGAGGAGGAGGAGGAGGAGGAGGAGGAGGAGGAGGAGGAGGAGGAGGAGGAGGAGGAGGAGGAGGAGAAGAAGAAGAAGAAGAAGAAGAAGAAGAAGAAGAAGAAGAAGAAGAAGAAGAAGAAGAAGAAGAAGAAGAAGAAGAAGAAGAAATAGAAGAAATAGAAGAAGAAATAGAAGAAGAAGAAATAAAAGAAGAAGAAATAGAAGAAGAAGAAATAGAAGAAGAAGAAGAAGAAGAAGAAGAAGAAGAAGAAGAAGAAGAAGAAGAAGAAGAAGAAGAAGAAGAAGAAGAAGAAGAAGAAGAAGAAGAAGAAGAAGAAGAAGAAGAAGAAGAAGAAGAAGAAGAAGAAGAAGAAGAAGAAGAAGAAGAAGAAGAAGAAGAAGAAGAAGAAGAAGAAGAAGAAGAAGAAGAAGAAGAAGAAGAAGAAGAAGAAGAAGAAGAAGAAGAAGAAGAAGAAGACGCTCTGGGAAAAAACAAAGAGACTAGACAGGCAAAATATGAGAGTGAAAGAGAGAGTTAATTTTTAAGAGAAACACGAAAGGCAGGCAGACATAGGAAGAAGAGAGAGAAATAAAGGAATATGTGAAGAGAGAGGGATAGAAAAAGTAAAACAGAGACAGAGGTAAGCGAAAGACTGGCAGGATTGAAAGGAGAGGAGGGAAAAAGGAAAGGAAAGAAGGAGAGACGATTAGAAGAGAGACAGGGAATGGAGACGTGAATGATAACACAGAAAGAAACAAAAACTGAATGAAAAGTTCTGAACAGTTTGACATGGAGAAATATCAAGACAATTCGTCACACTGCAAAGTTATATGATATCGATTACTGTAAAAAGACACACAGAAGAAGACATGATATTTGTGTAAACAAAAGGCCAGAGTCTGATATTTATGTAAACAAAAGGTTAGAGTCTGCTCATGCATGAATGTGTATCAACACTTTATTGTGCATTGAACCGAAAGCATAACAAGGACTCGCCGCTATATGTAATCTTCATAAGATTGCACAATCTCTTATGCAATATACGAATACTAGGCGGAAAAGAGCAGTGAAAGAAAAACTCAACTTAATTAGCGTAAGTGTACAAACATGTAACCACAGTTATCACACTTAAAGCTTCGTGCAACGCCAAAGAGGTCCTTGACCCCAATAAAATCGAAAGACATTACGACTCCAGTTTGAAAAAAAATTCACATGCGGGTAAACCAAGTCTTCTGTTCAGACAGAGATAAAAATATTCATTAAAATCGTCAGACGCGTCGCTGGAGGAACCAGTGGATACGACAGAACATGGATCTGATTGGATAGAAAGAAGGAGTAAAGTACTGGGAAAAATTATACATTAAGGTTTGTTACGAAATGAAGATAACAATAGTGATAAGGCTATATGAATCAGTAAAGAGGGGGGGAGGGGGGGGGGAGGGGGAATGAATGATAGCAATGTTAATGAGGAGATGACTACGGCACAAATTATGAAAGATGTCGCGATTTGAATTGGGTAGTTGGGGAGCGAGTAGTAACAATGACAGTGCCACTAGCATTTGTGACTATGTCAAATAGAGCTGGAAATTTTGCCAATCCTGAATGCCCTGTGAAAACAATTTGATAAACTATTGAATAATTAAGAAAAAAAAAAGACCCAATAGCTACTGCTCGATATTTCTAGTCAACAGCATTAATGGAAGCCGACGGACATGAACGTTAGCTCCTAAAATTAATATGAGCAATACAGCAGTGGTAGCCTATTTTCTAAAACAGAATTAAAAAAAAAACAACAAAACAAAATCAAAACAAAACAAATCCAGATCTATCTGCACAATAAAAATGATTATTCAACACTTGTTAAAATTTATTAGTATTGAACTATAAAATTCTTGTTCATGGGATGCTCATTTGAGTCAGTTGAAATCAGTCCCAAGTCGCGTACATGAGATAAGCTATAGCAAATAGACTTGGCGCACTAGAGATTAGATCTAGTAGACAGCCCTTACACTTACATTTACAGTGAAGGCACTGTCTGGTCAATCCGAGAAAGAGATAAGGTCTGAGTCCTTAAGTATAGATTAGTTTGGACCCGCTTCACTCGTATTGTCTATTGGTACGAGTTCCAGTCAGTTAGCGATGATAAAGAGAACATCCATGAACACTAGAGTGGCCAAAATGTGGAGCAGGAAATAGTGAAGAATCAGCTCTGACAAAACTCATACGGAATGTGAGGCAGGCCCAGGGTTAATTCCATCAATGTCAGACGCCAGTGATGACGTATCTCTTGCTGGGCTGGTACAGAGATCAAAGAGGAAGTACTGATTTCAAAAAAGGAAAACAAATGACTTGAAATATGTAGTGCTCGTAAGGAGTAGTGCCCCACTCTCATGAGTATCATTGATATCGCCTTGTTATTTAACCTTCATCCTTCGAGTAATCTTCCATTTAGATGAGTTACCCACACAATTTGCTGGTTGTGTCTCCATTTCCTGAATTTATTTTTATTAAGTTCATAGTCTTGCATTTATATACCCTTGCTCTGATAACGTGGACAAAGAGGTACCGATGTTATCCTTGCAGAGTACAAAATAATTAAGTGCGGTTAGCATATTTTATTTCTGTTCTTATATAAATATCAGTTTTTCGTACTCTTATTATCTTTTGATGCAATTCTTTATATATAACTTTGTTTCATGATTACAGGTGATATTGCTTATTGAGATAACTTTTTGCCTTATAATGATGTGTGTAACCTGCGATATATCTCATCTAATTCTTAGGACAAGACTCTCAAGCAGTCAACGGTGACCTTGACGATATCTATTGACGCAAACGCAGGATGGTTGCTTGGTTTGAAAGTTATCTCTCCTAAAAGACGCTGTAGCCTTCTACTTTTTACTTCTTGCTTGTCAGGAATTTTGTTCGACTAAGCAAAAGCGCATGATGCCTTTTTCATGTTTTTTTTTTCCCTTTTCGTTTCATACAGGAATTCAGTCATGTGACTGTGCTTGAGTGTTACTGTCTTTGATTTTAGTTGCTGTTATCTTTTTTATAATCTCATCTTTATCAAATTTTACGGAACAAGTTTATGCTGTCTTTTTATGCGAAATTATTTCACTATGTTGCATTTGAAATAATTTAAGAAAAATTGATATCAGGTATAGACTTACATGTATACGTGTTATCATCTAGAACTAAATTTGTGCTCTGACATTTTGATTGTCATCAACATCTTAATACTCATTATCATAATCATCATCATCATCATCACCACCACCACCACCACCACCATCATCATCATCATCATCATCCTCATCATGATCATGATCATTATTATTATTATTATTATTATTATTATTATTATTATTATTATTATTATTATTATTATTATTATTATTATTATTATTATTATTATTACGTATTATTATTATAATGTATTATTAATAGCCGACGATACGTTGACCTCTTGTTTGACGCAATCATTTGCGGAAATTAAATTGATAGTGCTTGATGTGTGTCGTACTTATGTGGCAATTGCTGTTATAATTATAGAGATGTACTATTTTCATTAAAAGACTATGGAATTGTATTTTAAATATTAAATGACCTCGCTTGGACATGCCCGGGGTCTCATGGGTGATAATTTCAATATTTTGACTTGATCTTGGCTTGATCGTCTATTTTTACTTTTGCATACGAGGAAATGTCATAGATATTCATTTTGCGCTTAGTTGTGCTTTAATTGTTTTTTAAATAAGAAACTGAAGGATGTAACTCTATCGTGCCCCACCTAATATTTTTGTTCAACTTTACTATTTCATAAACATTCTGTGCAGTGGTGCCCGTTGATAACTCAACCTCTATACGACTTTTTGTAACACAGTGATACCCCAGCCACCATGTCGCCCAGTCTATAATGCTTTAAGGTAACAAGTTAATATTTTACTGAGTTAAGGTTGTAATCACACTGCCCTATTTTATTTTTCGACGCAACATCACTGATGGATTCTGTCAAACTTGTTAGCTCACCCATGATGTAAAAACATTCCTTGTAGGAAATGTACCAAGAAGTGACCTAAAATCATTGGCTTAGGAGACTTCATAGTATTGTTTTGTTTTCATGTACATCTTATAGCGAGTTCCGGTCTTTGACGTTGACGTACGCACGGAATTTCATGAGACTTCTTGCTTATCCATCACTGTGACCGAGATTAAGATCCAGTTTGTTACAATACTTGTGGTTAGAATTATGGGAGAAAATGTATTCCGATACATTCAAAATCATTGAATAACTGCAAGGTAAGTCATGAGTTTTCTTTGAATTGGTAAAAAAAATCAGCAAGTAGTTGTGAAGTTTTACCTGTTTCCTTACCCTGCCGGGCAGGTAGAAGAGGGCAGTTAATCTTAGCGAATTATTTAGAAGCAACAGTAGTAGTAGTAGTAGTAGTAGTAGTAGTAGTAGTAGTAGTAGTAGTAGCAGCAGCAGCAGCAGCAGCAGCAGCAGCAGCAGTAGTAGTAGTAGTAGTAGTAGTAGTAGTAGTAGTAGTAGTAGTAGTAGTAGTAGTAGTAGTAGTAGTAGTAGTAGTAGTAGTAGTAGTAGTAGTAATAGTTCTTTTGTTGCTGTTGCTATCATTGCTTTTTATGGTCATTTCTGCATAACTTATAAGCGGTGATGAGCGAGAGTATGTGAAGATGGACGATGGCTGCCACAGGACATACTACAAGCGGTGAGTAATACTCGGTCGAGGCAGACATGGAGAAAAACATTATTTTAACCACAAACAGTAAATGAATCACCAACGAAATGAACCCTTGGGAGTATAGGAAATTAGACTTACCAGATGCGGTGGGCAAGTAACATATTTAAGATGTACGTGGGATGTCCTAGGAATTACAAACGGTGGGTGAACACTGTTAAGGTACAGCGCCACAGGACATAAGAATGACTGAGCCTGATGGGCGCTGCATGCCACAAGACACTAGCCAACATACACACCTTGAGATGTGCCATGGTGAGTGAACCACTGTAGATAAAAGTGTCAAGCTACTGTAGACTCAGCACATTCAGTCAGAGTGCCAATGTAGAGGTGGATGTTATGTGGCATGTTTAGCTAGGATTAACCGACGTTGAGAGAACCAATGTGGACAAGGATATGCAGTGTAATAGTAAACCAGACTCAACGCACAGAGAATGAGCCAATATAGTGATAAATGAAAGTGCAGTGGTTAGCCAGACCGCTCACGCAGGGTGAGAAGGAGATAGCCTGTATCGAGATGGCTAGGGAGTGGCTACAGACACTGCACTAATCACACACTTGAGACAGCTGCGATCGACTTAGATATGAAGTTTAGAGAGGATAACTATGTCCATCCTCTCTGATAGTACACTTAACTGACACTGGGCTGTCCATTCCAGAGGGACGTGTGTCTAGGATGAACACTGGCTGACCACATGCCGTGGTTTAACCTCTGTGGAGATGATCTAGGAGCGCCAAGGACACTAATTTAGCCACAAACAGGAATCGACGCACATAGGGACATTTCTTAAACCAAACATGGTGAATGAACTACTATCAAGGTGGGCGTAAAGTGCAATGGTACGCTAAACTGACCACAAGCTGTAGGTGAGCCACTAACTAGTAGGACACCAAATGCCTTGAGATCCTACACTGACCACATACGGTCGGTGAGAGATTGTCGTGAAGTTTCATGGGACACGTGATCACTAGCTATAATTTGAAGAATTGCTTTATTTTCGTTTACAGGATACAATGGAAGTTAATACGAAAGTTCAGAAAAACTGATTGGAGAAGTAGTTTCAGAGAGGGCAGAGCATTTCACGTTGAACATGTTGAGATATGCATGTAGATGAGCGTTTCATTACCACACTTTTCTATTTAAAAGCTCAAATTGCTTTACATGGTTTCCGCGGCAGACCTTTTCCAATCGCCTCACCTTTCTGATTCACAGCTGAGCAGGCATTAAAACAGTGCGTCATGCGAGTATTGACTGGATCTGTCAGGGCGCGCGTGTGATTGCATGCTTGTTTTGGACACGAGGGAAGTGAGAGCATAGATACCAAGGATTCAACCTGCATGAAAACAGATTCGAACCCTACACCATCTTATACGAGAACAGAGTGTCGACCGTTAGACTAGGGCGCCACAGTTATCTCTAACTTGGGGTAGTAGTTTGAAGCTACAAAAGTTTCTAAAAATTTTCATCTCTTGATTCTACATTTTGTTTTATAAAATATCTTTGGATGCGTGAAGACAGAAAGTATAACTGGATCTGGAACATACCGTTGAGCAGTAGCAGTAAACACAATGACGTGACTTTTTGTCGCACTGAGTTAAGTACAATCTTACAATAAGACTGGTCAAGAGAACTAGTATGAAAATCACATAGTATTCGGAGCCGCTGATATTTACATTCTAATTGTGAGAATCAATTAAAGATCTGATGGTATCAGGAGAATATTTATAATTATATCCAAGTAAAGAGAACCAATGAAAGATCTGACGGTATTAGGAGAATATTGATAATTAGATCCAAGTAAAGAGAACCAATGAAAGATCTGACGGTATTAGGAGAATATTGATAATTATTCCCAAGTAAAGAGAACCAATAAAAAATCGAACAGTATTAAGAACTCACAAAAGACAACAATGAAGTGGCCGTGTCTTTACAGAAGCCCCAGACTGTAACCAGATGCACAAATACAAGGTTGATTGTAAAAGCCAGAATACCACAGAGCTGTGGTCAGGTCCAGTCAGAACTTGACCTCTTTAGCCACATCCAACGACCGACGTCTGTGACGAACCAGACCAGAGTGACAGTCCACTGCCACAGGCTCACGGTCAGAAGGACTTGAGAGGCCTTGGGTCAACACAGAATGTTTCAAATAACTCAGTCCAGTTGTGTAATGGGCCCTAAAAGCAAGGCAGACAGAGAGAGAGAGAGAGAGAGAGAGAGAGAGAGAGAGAGAGAGAGAGAGAGAGAGAGAGAGAGAGAGAGAGAGAGAGAGAGAGAGAGAGAGAGAGAGTCATTCTGTTAGTTGAGAAGCTAAAAATGCCATTAAATCAATTCTTCGATTTTTCTTAGAAGGATAGCTCACGTCTTATATATATATATCCCCCTCCCCCGCCACCTTCCTCTCTCTCTCTCTCTCTCTCTCTCTCTCTCTCTCTCTCTCTCTCTCTCTCTCTCAATCTCTCTCTCTATTTTTTCTTTATCTCCAAGAAAGAGAAACGAAGAATAAATAATTATGTGTGTATGTGTGTGTGTGTGTGTGGGGGGGGGGGAGAAAGAGAAGGTAACAGTACATGTCGTATTTGTATAAAGTTTTACAGCTCTGAGAGGAGACAAAACCCCATTATGACCCGACAGTGCCACACTGAAGTCGGTGAAGGGTAACCGCACTGAACAATTACTTTACTAGAACTTGACTAGATGTAGACCAAGATAGATGATTGTGGTCCCCATATTGTAAACATTCTCCAATGTGTGTTTGTCTGTTACCCTGTACTGCGATGAAAAAAATTCTTAATAATCTTCGTCACGTTTGTGTACAGCAACAAGATAAGGATCTTGCTACCATAACCTTACGTCTTAACGTCAGAAATCTCAAAACAATCATTAACATATAAACAAAGTACATACAGGCCTTTCACACGGTTCGTAGTTTTCAGCTAAACGTGTTTTCAACTTGCAGTCCACTAGACATTCAATAGTTTCTTCTTGTGATAGATTTAAACTGTTCTTAAAAAGAGGTAAAGGAGAGGGAAGGGATAAAGGTTAAAGAGAGATAGAGAAGGGAGTGTAGATAGATTATAAGAAAGATAAAAACGTACAAAGAAAGATAGTATTATAGGAGGGAAAAAAAAGAGAAAACGCTGAAAAAGAGAGTGAGATTAACAAATAGAGAATGACAGAGATGGGAAACAGGAGGAAGAAGCAGAAAGATGGTGAGAAGGAGCAAAGGAGACTGAATTAAACATAGAGGAAGAGAAGGAAGGAATGATAGAGAAGGGGAGGAGAGTTAAAAGGAGGCAAGGATTGGATGAAAGAGAAGGGGGAGATAGATTCACAAGGACACGTCGACAAACAGACAGAAAAAGACAGATTATATCCCTATCAAAATAAGACGTCAAAAATGAAAAATGGGGAAGGGGCGGTGGGTTAGGGCAGTGTGCGAGCACTGGGCAAAATAATCGTTACTTACATTGGCCACACCCACGAAAGCCCCTGGTAAAGATGTCGAAAAAGATGCTCTTCAGACACTCAGGCGATCACATAATAAGACACACACAGGACTGACGTGCAGGCCAGGAAAACGAGTAGGATAGTGAGCAAGAGACTGATGTTTGTGGTGTATGCATTGCACAGAATAAAAAAAAATTCAAGCATATGTTAAGAAAATGCTTACCTGAATCACATTCCACAGAGAAAAAGAGACTATCAACATAAACTATCAGCCACACAACTGCTAGAAGAAAAATAGTCACAGGTACTTTATTAGGTAACTTAACTTGCACGAACAATATCTCCACATTGAAGATGTTAAGAGTCAAGCTTGTACTACTTTCAGCTCCGCTAAACTAAGCCAGACTGTCTCTGGATCATTGTGATCTCTAGCAGACGCGGGTCAAACCGTACTCGCTAGACAAGAACGATAAAGTAAGCAGTCAGCGACAGAGCGGAGAGCGGTACACCAGGAGACAGCAGATCGTGACAGCTCATGTCCCGCAAGGACTGTGTATGTATACATCAGGCAAAACACCCGCCCCAAACGTCCGACACCTATAATAGGAACGGAAGCTGCTGGCAAAACGTGCTTTTACTTTTTGCTAAATCTGATATGTAGATATGTTTGCGTGTTTTATAAGCTCTTTCTTTGATAAAGGTATATTGATGCTTTTCTCTTTGCGCCATTTCTCCTTATTCTCTTCCTTTTAAGTTATCTCGATATCATAAACAAGGCTTTTTGGTTTGTTTTTGTTTGTTTTTTTTGTCTCCATCTAAGATCTTTATAACAAAATATTGATTCACATCTATCATGCATATTTGTATACCAGTAGCTGAATAAATTCTAAGCCTACCGAGGGTTAAGTTTAAATTATTTGTAAAATCTACAAAACTACTCATTTAGTATTCACGAAGAATTTCATCTGCTCTAACCTCATTCACTATGCTCACCGCACCAAACTCACACACCGTTTCAGTGCGACTGAGAACTCAGCAAACCGTTTAGTGTAAAACCAGGGACGGATCATTTCCATGAAAGTTGCATGAGTCGATATTAGAGTATGAGAGAGAGATGGAGAGAGGAGCGAGCGAGCGAGAGAGAAAGGGAGGGAGAAAAAGAGAGAAAGAGAGAGAAAGAGAAAAAGAGAAAGAGAGAGAGAGAGAGAAAGAGAAAGAGAGAGAGAGAGAGAGAGAGAGAGAGAGAGAGAGAGAGAGAGAGAGAGAGAGAGAGAGAGAGAGAGAGAGAGAGAGAGAGAGAGAGAGAGAGAGAGAGAAAGAGAAAGAGAGAGCGAGCGTTTAGTGTAAGACCAGGGACGGATCATTTCCATGAAAGTTGCATGAGCCTATATTAAAGTATGAGAGAGAGATGAAGAGAGCGAGCGAGCGAGCGAGAGAGAAAGAGAGAGAGAGAGAGAGAGAGAGAGAGAGAGAGAGAGAGAGAGAGAGAGAGAGAGAGAGAGAGAGAGAGAGAGAGAAAGAGAAAGAGAGAGCGAGCGTTTAGTGTAAGACCAGGGTCGGATCATTTCCATGAGCCTATATTGAAGCATGAGAGAGAGATGGAAAGAGCGAGCGAGCGACAGACAGAAAGAGAGAGAGAAGAGAGAAAGAGAGAGAGAGTGAGAGAGAGAGAGAGAGAGAGAGAGAGAGAGAGAGAGAGAGAGAGGAAAACGAGGGGGGGGAGGGGAGGGAGGGGGGGGGGGGCGGAGCAAATAATTGATTAGAATAGTTCAGGACGAAAGGGGGAAAATAAAAGGATAATAAACATCGATTTCAATGTCAGTCAATGTCAAAGTGAGGAGTTGTTAAAACAACAGCGGGGGACTAAAGTAAAACAAACAAGACTGGTTAAAAGTCAGCTATGACACAATCATAAAAACAATTATTGCATAACGAGAAGAATGAAGGTTTAGAATCATGGACCTTAATATCAATATAATTAGAATCAACTGTCTCAGAAAATTTTGAGGTGAACCCTTCCTCTCCCTAACACCCGCTCCCTCACCCCCTCACCACTCGAAAAAAAACAAAACAAAACAAAACAAAAAAAAACAAAAACAAAAACAAAAAAAACCAAAAAAAAAACAAACAACTAAACAATACAAAGCAAAACCGCCACCCTTATGAAAAACTGAAAACAAAGCAAAACAAAAAAAACAAAAACAAAAAAAAAAAAACCCAAAAAAAGTAGAAATCAGCAGCGCTAAGTGCTGTATCGATTCAGTTAAATGGAAATCACAAAACCAAATCGAAACATTAAGTGGAGGGGCACATAGTGGCCAAATCAATAAAGTCTTTTAAAGGCTGATGGTTTAATAACAGTTTCGGGAGGTGCTGATTATAGACCGATTGAATCTGTGAAAGGTGCTTGAAGACAGAACGGAAACGAAACACACAAAGAATTTCGTATAATTATTGTAAAGGATCTTTACGCTAAAAAAAAAATATGCCGCGTCTATTGAATATGTTATTCTAGACAAAAACGAAATAAGAGAGAGAGAGAGAGAGAGAGAGAGAGAGAGAGAGAGAGAGAGAGAGAGAGAGAGAGAGAGAGAGAGAGAGAGAGCGGGAGACATACAGAGAGAAATAGAGACACAGACAGACAGAGAGAAGAAGAAATTGAGAAACATTGAGAAAGAAATGGAGAATTAGAAAAATGGATGTGAGTGAGAATATGATCCGAAAACGAGCAGAGAGAGAAAGAGAGAGAGAGAGAGAGAGAGAGAGAGAGAGAGAGAGAGAGAGAGAGAGAGAGAGAGAGAGAGAGAGAGACAGACAGACAGACAGACAGACAGACAGAAAGAGAAAAGAGAGATGGAAGAGGGATAAGGGAAAAGAGACGAATGAAATTTGGACTTTGCGGACAAGAAAGATCAGTAAAGAATATCAACAGCGATAAATTAAAAGAGTGGGAGAGACAGGGAGAGCAAGATATATAATCATGCGCGTGAAAAAGAAGGGGGAAAGAAAAAGAGATATGTAAATAGATTTGTTGATAAACATAGGGAAGGAGAGAGAGGAGAGGGGAAGAGGGGGAGAGGGAAAGGGGGGGGGGGGGGGGAATGCGGTGTAGTGAAGCGGCAGACAGGGACAGTGCATTAAACATAACAATTAAGTTGGGAAGACACACGACTGTATTTGCCACGGGACTAGAAATGAAAGAAAAACGTTACAACAAAAAAAATTAACATGTAGACCAGGGAAGAAACGAAACGACTGACTGCTTTAAACTAATAGGTGTAATGTTCCTTGTCCTGTCGCGCAGTTGTAAAATTGTGTGTTTATTTCCAATTAGCATTTTTATTCATACCCTTTTCGCACATAAACAAGCGTCCTTTAGGATTCTTTAATGCTATCGGGTTAGACTCTAAGTGTTGTGATTCTTTGCTTTTCCTTTAAGAGATAGACAGATCGAAAAATAGGTAATTGGATAGATAGAAAGATAGAAAGACAGAAAAATAGAGAGAGAGAGAGAGAGAGAGAGAGAGAGAGAGAGAGAGAGAGAGAGAGAGAGAGAGAGAGAGAGAGAGAGAGAGAGAGAGAGAGAGAGACATGTTTAAACATTTTGTTTGTCACTACGATTGACGTTTTCTGCAATGACCAAACAGATCTAATAATAGATTCCTTTTAATTTCATTTATACATTGCAATAGTTTTAATTATGTTTGAGGTTATAACGACATTTCTTCTGCAGCGTTAACGTTTTATGTTATTAATACAAATATGTTGGTTACTTCTTCTAAAAAGCTTCCATATTTTCACTACTTAATGAATGTACATTAAAGAATATTTACATGACTGAAGTTCATGCTATTCATTCTAAAACTTAATTTCACCGAAGACACAATTCGAATTTATGACAGAAGAGAATGATGTATCTTTAAAGTTAAAAACGTACCTCTAAAAATATATGTTTTTCTTCCTTTTCATTGATTGATTGATTGGTTGATTATTATTATTATTATTATTATTATTATTATTATTATTATTATTATTATTATTATTATTATTATTATTATTATTATTATTATTATTATTATTATTATTATTATTATTATTATTATTATTATTATTATTATTATTATTATTATTATTATTATTATTATTATTATTATTATTATTATTATTATTATTATTATAAAAAAGAAATGAAGATGCACCTCTCTATTCTATTTTCGATGACTCTAAGAGCTGTGATTTGGATTATATTCGTAATACTGACTTTAGATCGTGGTGCCATCGCTAGATCCCGAGCTTAGATTCCGGAATCTAAAGTAAAACTTGTTTATCTTTAAAGTCTAAAGTCTTAATCTATAGAGCTAATCTATAAATCCTTTTTAAACGTTTATGAACATATTATAAGTATTAATATAACAACAGGCATGAACTTTTTCAAGAAAGTGCATATCTGCGCACTTTTGTTTAGCCTCATATTCCTGTAGGCTACAATACGTGTCTAGAAGGATCTTTAAAATAGATTGAGAAAATTCTGAATGAGCTCATTTTCATCTAGTTCTTTATCTTTAAAACGCACTTACATGTTCTTTTGCTAAACCTAAAAATAGAAAGTGATCAAAAGTTGTTGTGTGCACATGTACTTTTTTTTTATTGACTTCGAGCCAACAGTTTCTCTCAAACACTTCTATCCCGTCACGGTCAGCATTAAAAATACATAATAATTGAATAAAGTTAGCCAATCAAGTGCCTACTGCCCCAGTCCTTGGAATGATCATGGAATGCACAACTGGCGGCTGCCTAAACTAATATTGATCAAGTGACCAACTGGCCTGACTTGGGTCGACGACAAACGGTTTGATCACCAGTACCGTCACAGAAGCCAGCACTAACTGGGCCTGTTTAAAGAGGCGGATGAATTTCACTGACCCCATAACCTTTCATAGAACTAGTTCAAGAATCGCAGGCTCCCATCTGTAGCCTAATGTCCTCTCCTCTACATTCGCATGATAAATATCAAGGTGATCAATAAATGCCTCATATTTTTTTCGGACCATGAATCAAGTTGGATCAGATTACGTAATAGAAACGTTTGTGGTGTCACTTTCTTGTTACAGTTGTAACTGGTTCTAACAATACATTATTTATCTTGTATTAAGTCTCAATAGTAAAGCTGTTCCAGGTGTAACAAAGAATAACAATGACTTAAAACAGTCTAGCTCTTCATGGACGTGATGTGATATAAGCATTACTCGCATCATATGATTAGGATAATCAGAAGAAATTTTTAAAACAAGCCTGATTCTCCGTTCAAATGATCAGTTAGGGAAGACATCTACTTTGAGACAAAACTTCACAAAAATAAATCGCTTATATTGTCCAGAGCTATTCAGTTAACAGCTGATCATTACAGGAAGATATCTACATTGACGGAAAGAAAACTTCATAACAATAGATGGTTTATATCCTCCGCAACCATTCGATTAACAGTTTTAAAATGTAAAGAACCTGGGACATTTTAATTCTCCCTAAAAATGTCGCCAAAAGGCATTCTTTCTGTTAAAACTGGTTTAAAAGTATGAAGGGAAAACCAAATCTGGGCGCTTCTTTTTATCACACAGCCCTCATTTTGTTTTGGTTTATCTCTTCACCTAGATCAAATTGTGTTGTTCTGATATGATCTACTGCAGATACAATTTAGTGTGCGACCTGATGTGGTGAAAAAATGGTAACTGTCGAAGAAATGGCCATTCATCTCTCCACAAAAACCCATCGCTAGTTCTTGCCACTTCTATTGTAAGGCTGCGTGTTTATTTTACGATTTTAAACAGTGAGCTCATACCTCTGCACATAGATTTACTTAAAAAAACAAAAGGTGTGATAATTTGGCGTTGTTTTAAAAAAATTTTTTTTCCTGATCTTCTGAATATACAATGCTATGTGTTCACCTGATTTGGATGTTAAAAAGGAACTGTTCTCATGTAAAAAAAAAACAAAAAACCAACAACAACAGCAACAACAACAAAATGAAGAACAACTTGTGAATTTTAGTTTGAATACATTTAGAGCAGACATTCAGGTTAACATAACACTAGCTTGGTGTTTTGTTTTTTTGTTTTGTTTTGTTTTTTTTGTCAAGGATGAAAGAATGATTAATGGTCGGAGAGAAGCTCACCCTGTTCATCCTCTTACGGCGAGGTTTTTAATCAAGGGATCAAGTTATTTTTCGTGTTGATAATTAAGAAAATTATGTAAAGATTTAGTGATAAATCTATGTACAAGCACCAAAGTCTGGTTAACCAGCTGCAACGCAAGCATCAAATGCGTCATTATTGTGGCGAGAAAACTGGAAGAGAGAAATTTTTTCCCTAAGGCTCCAATGGGCTTATATCGGCCCTCTCTTAGCCATTCTTACAGTCAACTTAAAACGGATAATTTTTGTCGCTACCTGGACAATTTATCTTGATTTTTCTAGTTTCAGCCTAGCTCTTATCTGAATCTGATGAAATCAAGGTTTACTTTTATGTTTTAATTTAGGTATTTTTGATACATTGTTAAATAAATGCTAGATCTGGATCTAGAATCTGGAATCTTATCTAGATTTATATTTCTATCATCTCCTAGTGATTGAACCCAATGTCTGTAACTATGTTCGTGTCCTATCTAGACATAGAACGTACCTACCCGTGTGTAAACTGAAAAAAGATTATCTTATTATTATTCTTAGAATTTTAAAATTTGTCCTTCTCGACCATTCTCAGCTCAATGTTAAAGTAAGACTACATGTATGTGAGATATAGAGCTAGCTTTATATGCATAAATTATCTAGATTCTGAAAGTTGGCTTAGATTTGAATTAGATTTAGTTATTTCAATTCTCTGCTCGATTTAATATAGAGTCAAGTTGAAAAAAATCTCTGAGGGTCTAGTTCTATTTTTTTTAATTCAATATTTCCAATTCACATTAATCACAAATGGATTCCAGACAAGCAATGTCATACGTTTAGACCTACCGGTAGTCTAGAAAAGTAGATAAAAGTGATCTACAAATGGTTTTGATCCTCATTGTCTTCATAATTTCTAGTTTTATGAAAAAAATCTGCAGTGCGTGAAGAAGTTTTACTTGGATACCTGTACAGTAATTAAAAAAAAAGTAAGAAGAGTCTCCTTAATCTAGTCGTGAACCTAAAGCATGTAAACTGATTTTTATTGTATTCATTTTTTTGTTCACTCTCGTAGGTTTTTTTCATTTAAAAAAGTTTTTAAGGTTACCTCATGCAATCAAAATAATGCTTGGGTATGTAGATATGAGTGCGTCTCTCTCTCTCTCTCTCTCTCTCTCTCTCTCTCTCTCTCTCTCTCTCTCTCTCTCTCTCTCTCTCTATTTTTATCTATTTCCCCATCTTATTCCTGGATCGGTAGTGACTTTTGTCCAATGAAAACAGTTAACAGTAACCACTGACCTTCTAAGAACATGTTATCTTTGTTTGACTGATACAAAAGTTTAATCCCATACAATAAAGCTAGCCTGGATTTAAACAATTTTTTTTTAAATCCTGTTTTGAGCCGACTTAGTTAATTGTTATGCAAGGTCTAGTCAAGCACACTCGTAGACTAGATGGATGGCAGGTTCGGCCAACTCAATTGCACTGTTTATCTGTGCCCAGCGGCCTACATGCTATAATTTGGCAGCCTTGTCTTGAACATTTGAAGCTTTGAAGTGGCCTAGATCACCCTGTTCGTAGAGTCTCGGGGTTAGCGGGGAAACCTCATGGTTGTCCATTTTCCTAACGTTGGCTCATTCAGCTCTTGGTCTATTGAATCTATTGCAACAAAATACAGGGAAATTTCAAGAGCGTTTTATAGTCTAAATCTATAGTATTTCGTATGAGGCTGTCATTAGCAATCCATTCCTGTACATTGAGTGGTTTTGGTGGAGATAACGTTGCAGAAAACCGCAGTTGCCTTTTATAATATTAATGTAGATAAAAGAGACATGTATCTGCTTTCTTATAGCTATTTTACAAATTTGAATTTCCGACATCCGCCTCACGAGGGCTAGTTTTGAGATATTGATTAGTTAAGGTAATCTTAAATTACTTTCTTTACAAAAGATGAGATTTTAAGTGTGACTGTGATAAAAATTAACCCTCAGATTTATTACAGCTACAAGACTCACGAAAAACCATTGATAATTATAGATTGGACATTATTTATATAATCATTATCATTCTTTACTGTGCACATTATGCACAAAATCGATCAGTCGCTTCGAGAAAGGCGATCGTAAGTGCAGGTTTCAAAGTGAGAAGGGGAAAGACAAAGTAGTAGAACGTCCTCACCAACACTCACCAAAGCAACTTTCTATTTATACACAAAGTTTTCCAATAGGACCATCTCAACGAATTACTAACATTGGTACCACGTGACCTATTATGGTAATCAATAGAATCATCGAAACAAAGTATCCAAGGCTAAAAATAAAATCGTCTCAAAACTATCACTGCACAGAGTTTATGTTCTATCATTTAACAAAAAAAAATAAAAAAATCAACTCACCAGCCGTGATCATAGAGTGATGCATGCTCGTAATTTAATAAGGTAATACTGGGACTATTTAGACACCTATAATCAAAGATGACACTTGATCAACAATGTCTAGCAATAGAACAACTTAGCAACTATCGCGAGCGGCCACGATCTATCACTTTACTGAAAGAAACACAAAAAAGCTATGTATAAGGTTACATGATGCGACATTTTCAGCAGTAGAACCATTAAAAGCTATCAATGAATAGTCAATGTAAAGGCCTCCTGATTTGCCAATAAAACTATAATAAAGCTTTCATTATCACATTGTCTGTCATGTTTTGCAATGAAACAATTTATAAAATAAAAAAAGGTGTCTCGAAAAAGACCTCTTGTTTCTTTATATTTGACGAAATTTTCAGAGCTACTATCACAAAGTCTTCGGAACCACCTTAAAAACTATAATTAATAATGTAATAATAAAACATTTAAACATCAAAAAACCGATGTATTCTGTTTGGCTATAAAGCTACCGAAACAATTATGTCTGGATCTTCTAATTGATATAATAATTGTTCTTCGCATTAGATCTTGCTCTCTCTCTCTCTCTCTCTCTCTCTCTCTCTTTTCTCTCTCCCCCCCCTCTCTCTCTCTCTCTCTCTCTCTCACTCACTCACACACACACATACCTCTCTCTCTCTCTCTCTCTCTCTCTCAGCAGAGGGCTGGATCTAAGACTTGCTTCTTACCGTAGGAAGGGAATACTCTCTCACCTGGGCCACGTTATGTGACACCGCTAGTAGAACTAGAGGTCATAAAGCCGCAAGATTGCATCAATGTTTTGCTGGCTCATCGATCGATCTTCATGCAGGCGTCTCCAGTATGGTGATTAAGGTCAGTTCGCGGAGACGGAACGCCCTGGGCTCAGCCGCGTCTTTCCCCTGGTGTCTCGTTAGTTTGACCTTTAGCATCCCGTCAGGATCTACGTCTTTCTCTCTCTCTCTCTCTCTCTCTCTCTCTCTCTCTCTCTCTCTCTCTCTCTCTCTCTCTCTCTCTCTCTATATATATATATATATATATATATATATATATATATATATATATCTTATTATCCCTTCTCTCTCTCTCCATAGGTCTCCATCTTTCTTTTTGTCTGTTTCTTCCTCCATTCTCTCCACCATGTCCCTTCTCTCTTATCTTTCTTCTTAGTCCCTAATTCTATCTGCTCACACACTCTCTCTCTCTCTCTCTCTTTCTCTCTCTCTCTCTTTGTTCATCTCAAGTGATATATGTTTTTTTATCCTTACCTTCTCTCCTCAACCATCCTCTTTTTCCTCTGTTCCACATTTCTTATTTCTATTTCCCCTCTCCTTCTTTTTTGCTGTTTATCCCTATTCAAACTGAATAGACCATAATATTTAATTTCATAAAAGAAGTGGGACTTGTTTTCTATCCTGCCTGGATTGCAAAATAACTCAGTTCGTGGAGTTAGATCACACCTTATCTGCCTTATCCTTGGTCCTCTACCAATAAGATTCTTCGGAAAATTAGAGGACGTAAAACAGTCAAATAGCTCAGCTCATTTAGCCTGTCCCAGACTTGCCTGTTTTCCGTTCGAGTTGGACTTGGACCCGCTACATGTTTGGAGGTAGCCGTGAGTCTGTGACACACTAGTTCAAGCTGTATACAGCGGGCATCCGATTCATGTTAAACATTTCAACATTCCAATGTTAAGATTTCTCAACTACTCTTTATGGATTTTTCAACACTACACAGTTATTAGAAGCTAAGTTCAAGCTGTCACTTATAATGACATAATGGCATTATATGACAGTTCCCAACATGGCTATGTTATTAAATAAATTATATAGAATTGTCGGTGATAGAACAAAACTAACCCCCGCATACAGGAAGTCTGACATCCATGAATCAATTTATAACAGTTTTTTTAGTCTTTATTTTCAGATTATTATTTTTTTATTATTTGAAATTATTAAGTATCTATATCTATATTGAAAAACAGCTTAGACCTTTTTAACGTGGAACACTACACTAACTTTTTTTTTCTTTTAACATTTATTTTATGCTGGGATAAAAATCTTAAAGTAGATCTTTAATTGAACCTTAGGTGTAAATGTTCTAATTGGTAAATCATATAATTTAAAAACTTGAAGCTGCTGGCTTCCCTTCTAACTTTTTTTAAAAATCAAACTTCATAGATTCGGACGATTTCTACCTTCAAACAAGCCAATTTTTGTTGTTTTTCCCTCTCAATTTTGTAAAACTCTTACATGGACCCTAAGGTTTGCGAGCCAATCATGCCATGAACCACATGCAGAAAAATGTGTGTGGACGTGGGAGGTTCACCGAAAATATTGAAATGTGCGAAAGGACAGGAACACCGGAAGACAAACATTAAAACAAACAGACAAACAAAATGAGAGATGGGGAGGTGCTGGACACACCCAGCAAGTCACAGAGGAAGACAGCGCATGTCACATCCACACTCACAAGGAAGAGAGAG